>JAQZBX010001196.1:22363-87190 GCA_029593785.1 Cabassous unicinctus | reverse complement strand
ATTAATGAAAAGTAAATAAAAATCTATACTTTTGGACATAGAATGAATAAAGATATAATAATCTTTAACAAGTACAACAAAAAGGTGGGGTGACAGAGGGTTAGAGGAACAATGTAGGTGTATGCTATTAAAGTTAAGTAAATATTAAATCAAACATGACTGTAATATATTTAGGATGTTGAATTTAAGCTCCATGGTAACCACAAAGAAAATACATGGAAGATATATACAGAAAGAAATGGGAAGGGATTAAAAATGGTAAGATACAAAAAAATCAAATCAATATGAAAGTAAGCATTACTGGAAGGATTGAGGGACAAAAATGATGAAAGAATTACAAAGGTTAAATAGCAAAATGGCAGAAGAAATTCCTGCATTATCATAGTTAATTTTTATATAAATAGATTAAACTCTCCAGTTAAAAGGCAAAGATTGACAAAATAGATTAAAAAAGAGCATGAACCAGGGAGTGGATATGGCTCAAGCAGTTGAACTCCTACCTTCCACATGGAAGGTCCTGGGTTCAGTTCCTGGTGACTCCTGAAAACACAAAATTGAACAACAAGCAAAATAAATGAAAAAACCAACTCAAGGAAGCCTATGTGGCTTAGTGATTAAGCACCCACTTCCCACATATGAGGTCTCTAGTTTCGGGGTTCAATCCCTTGCCCAGGGTACCTCAAAAAAAAATGTGCATGGACCAGTTATATGGTGTTTATAAAAAACTCATTTTAAATTCAAAGACACAAGCAGTTTGAAAGAGAAAATTTGGGAAAAAAATACACCTTCCAAATAGCAATCAAAACAGAACTGCGGTAGATATACTAATATCAGACAAACCAGACTTTAAATAAAATAACTGTTATGAGGGACAAAAAAAGTTACTATATACTGGTAAAATTGTCAATTCAATAAGAAATCATAATGCTTATAAACATATATATTTAAAGTGTATATGTTACAACTGTAATTTGAATGGTTTGTATGTTTTTATTGTTAGTATGAAAAACATAAGCTTTAAATAAACTATTAAGTCCATTCCTAATGAAGATAAATTACCGAAATAGATGGGTTATGTCTACCATTTTCTATCTTTTCTTCCTTTACACCCCATAGGTTCTTTGTAGCTGTTTTCCTCATTTATTACTTTCCTTTGGATTAATTCGCTATTATATATATATTCACTTTAGTTTTTAGTTTATACACTTTATATGTATATTTTTGTGTTTACACCAGAGATTATAATATGCATCCTTCACTTATTAGTAGCTATTTTAAAATATTTTAATTCCCATTTTACCTATTTTATTTTTTCATAAATTTTTTTCTTTTACATATTCAAAAAAATCCCATAAAATATTATTATTGCAACTATAAGACATCATTATGTTTTTACATTTATTTATATATTTACATTTCAGCACATTTCTACAACTATATACTTCCATCTGGAATTATTTATTTCATCCTTGAAAACTTTCTGAAGCCTCTTTGCAATGTAGAGACTGCTGATAACACATTTTTGAGCTTTATTATTTTCTGTTAACATCTTCATTCACATTTAATTTTTATAAATATATATTATTAGAGAAGTTGTGAGCTTAAAAAACAATAATACATAATGTGCAGAATTTCCATACATCACCCCCCTACCAACACCTTGCATTGTTGTAGAACATTTGTTACAGATTTTGGATGAACATCATCAAAATATTATTACTAGCTAGGTCTATAGCTTACATTTGGTATATTTTTTTCCATACACTTCCCTATTATTAACACCATTTTTAGTATCATACATTTGTTATAGTTCATGAGTAAACACTCTCATATTTGTACTGTTAACCACAGGGTTCACTGTGTTATACATTCTCATGCCTTATACAGTCCATCCAGAGTGTACACTCAGTGGCTCGCACTTTTGTCATGGAGTTGTGCAGTTATTGCCTCAGTAAATTTTGACCATTTTTCTTAGTCCAAAAGAAAAAATCCCATGCACCGTTATTATTGACCCTTAGCCATTGATAAAGTATCTTCTTTGACAGTGATGTAAGAATATTACAATATTGCTGTTAACTGTAGTCATAAGGTACATTAATTGAACCATGTATCACCATATTGCTAATACTTTGTAATAGTAATGTACATTTGTTCTAGTAAATAGAAGAACATTCTTGTATTTGTACTATTAAGCACAGTCCTCATAATTTTTAGAAATATTTGTCAAGGAATAGAGTTCTTTGTAAGAAAATGTACACCTATTTATGTTGTTGCTGCTGCTATGGTTTCATTTTCAGTACTTTAAATATTTCATTCTAATGTTTTCTGATTTTAAAATTTTCTGTTAAGAAGAGCCATCTTATTTTTAATTGCTGTTGCTGCTGCTTTGAAGTCACTGTGTCTTTCAACTGACTGCCTCTAAGGTTTTCTTCCTTTATTTGGATTTCAGCATTTTGACTATCATGTGCTTAGGTGTGATTACTTTTTTATTTATCCCACTTGATATTTAGTGAGCTTCTTTAATCTGTTGGGTAAGGCAGTCACCAATTTTAAGACATTCTTGGTCCATAACTCTTCAGATGTTGTTTCTACCCCATTAAATGTATATTCCATATGCTTATTGTCCATATGCTGCTTTTAAAATAAGATCCAATGCTCTGTTGAAAGCATTCAACTCTTCATTAGTTGTGTCCATTTTTCCTATACTTTCCATATTCTGTGTATAATATTTATATCAAAGTAGATACGTGCTAACTCCCAAACCTGGGTCATCTGAAGATCTGTTTGTTTTGTTTTGTTTATATATATATATATATATATGTGTGTGTGTGTGTGTGTGTGTATTCGTTATTACTCTTATTTACCTGCTTTGGTCTTGTGATTTTTGCTCTTATAAATGATTTTGTGTATAATAGAAATATAGTGACTTAAGTTGCTCTTATTTTCACAGACAGAGCATGTGCCTTTCTTTGGTAAGTAGAGTGACAGTCTGATCACATCATTTGAGATAAGTTGAGATGAGTTAATGTTAGTTTTCAACCTTAGTAAAAATCAATTCTCCTTTAATTTTAATTGTATTGAGGATAAGTTTTGACATGTTATTCCATTAATATTTTGTGTTTTATTATTTTATATATGTATCATTTTAGGATTTGCCTTTTCAGTCCATTGCTCAGGTATCCACTATAGAAGTCTTATTAATTGTATTTAGTTTAAAAAATTGTTGTGCTTTATTTTAAATACATATTACATTTTGAAGGCAAATTTCAATAAGTTTTATAAATTATATGGATGTTAACATGATATTACCAGGAATAGATATTATAAATGATTACAAAATATACTGATGTAACTGTGAGGTGTTGTTTATGAAGCTGAACAGTAGAAGAATCTCTAAAAGAAAATTGGTCAAGATGAAACAAGAAATATAAAATCAGAGAAGCAAAGAAAATGTTATATTTACATAAGTATTTAGAAGTAGGCAGCAACATTGATAAGAATTTTAAAGAAATAGCCAAGAATACATATGTATTTTAAGTTATAAAAGTTAGTAAAATTAGAAAATTGAGACAATTGTGCTTAATAAGAGAATAAAGCATCATATCTAAGCAGACATTGAATGGACCATGTAGCAGTTTGGTCTTATTTATGAATTCCAAAAATAGATATTGGATTATGTTTGTAAATTGGTCTGTTCCTCTGGGTATATTAGATTGTATTGGATTTAGAGGTTTCACTCTACTTGATTAAATTATGATTAAGGCTTTGATTGGGCCATGTCAGTAAGACGTTGAGTCCCCATCCCTTTGGTGGGCAGGGACTTACGGAGAAAACGACATGGCAGGGGAGAAAGTTAAGAGTTTGGATTTGGGATGCCCAGAAGTAAGCACACAGAGAAGGTTACATTAGATATGACAGAGGCCCGGGGAAGGGAGACGAGCTGTTCGCCTGTCAGTTTACAGCTGGCTTTGTGGAGAGAGCAGAACAGCTGAGCCCGGAGAGAAACGAACCCCAGTGAGAGAGGCAAAACTTGTCCCAGGCTGCCGCTGAGGTTGGAAGAAGTTGTAGGAGGAGGAGGAGGACTGAACCCTCACAGACATTGATTGCCATCTTGCATCAACACATGGCAACAGACACTGGGTGAGAAAGTACCTCTTATGGTACCTTGAGTTGGACTCTTTAGGGCCTTGTTACTGTAAGCTTCTACCACAAATAAATATCCTTTATAAAAGCCAACAGATTTCTAGTATTTTGCATCAGCACCCCTTTGGCTGACTAATACAGCCCACCTTCCAGATACAATTCATATAGTATTAAATCTCTCCCATTGGGGCAGAGCAAGTTCCTAGGATTTTTTTTAACTTAACACACATATGGAAGCAGAAAAATCAGAATGCATATGAAGGATGGTATGGCAAGAAAAAACTGCAGATTGCTGTAACATGTTTCATTTTAAAAGTCTCTTTTTATAATGCTAATTAAGGTCAGGAGAAAAAGTCTAGGAAATAAGAGATATTGAGGATATTGACCCATTTCACAAATGAATATTGTTTGCTTTTTGTTTGAAGATTCCCTGAAATCTGCATCTTGAAAGGTAGAGTTTGCATATCAACTTAGTAGTAGAAAATATATTTTTCCTTTTCATAGATAATCAATTATGTCATTTACTCTGCACAATTTATAAACAGCTTTAAGGAATACATGAAAATATATTTAATGATTATTGAACTTTTTGACTGGGTTGATATTTTAAATCAAGTCACACACTAGCTCAAGATCAATTCACCTAATGGTGCATTACTTAAATGTTATTTTGTGTGTGTGTAAGTTTGTTATTCTGTTACTGATATTAAAGACATTAACCAAACTGATGAAGTCATTTTGAGAAATAACTTTGACATAAGTTTTATCTAGTTCATATAGTGCTGTATGAGGCATACGGAAGACTATAAACAGAGGAGAGTTCCTTACTCTGACTTATCCATAATTATTGCCTGTCAACAACTAGCATCTGTAGCATGTTCTGATTGAACATAATTTTCCAAAGAAAAATTAGTTAGCAAACCCCACAGGATCAACAATGTCTAATGAGAATATCACTATTTTTAAATTAAGATTTACTCCGTAATACAAATATCACATATAATCAAAATTTATTGTCATATATTATGATATCTTACCATTAAGAAGACATGATTTTTCCCTAATCAAATTTTAAATGAATTATAATTGCTTATAAAATGGTGCATTTTTTCTCTGGGTTGGCACTCAGATTCATTACACCCTTTATTGTCTGCTCCTCCTCACATAAGCTCTTGTCTTCTTATGAAAAATAGAACTTAACTGGAACTACAGTTCAATGCTACAACTTAATACTTGTGTAAACTTGTGCACAAGATTGTATTTCTCTGAGTCTGTTTCTTAAATCTAAAATAAATATAATATTGATTTTTATCAGGATTATAAACCACATAACATATCCATCATGTATTAAATAAATTCTTCTTTTGCTCATAGAAATCCCCTAATTTTTCTGTCACAGTGTTTTTTCTTATACTAGCTTATATCTCTTAATAACTTTTACGTCTGACACTTCTACCCGTATTTAAATGGCTAAATGAAATGCCACCCTAACCATAACAGCTTCCTTCTCTTGCATACCAAGCAGAAGGACTCTCTAATTACTTTACATGTAAGCATAAATCAAAGGTTACCAGTTTACCTGGGTCAGTCCCAGGTTATGTCCATTGTCTCAGTGCAATAGCATCCCTTTTACTCACAAAAGCACTCTCAGTGCAATAGCATCCCTTTTTACTCACACATTTTTACGAACTTGGTATGTTCTGTTTTGGATAAGTTATTGAACATCAGCTTTGAGTTCTCTAATTAAATTGAGGTCTAAGGCTGTCTTTCCACCTGCTAAGATTTCCTCCTGCATCTCAGCATATTGCACTGGACATAGAATTTCCAAATAAATGTTTACTGAGCTGTGCTGCTTTTGGTATCATAATTGCCATTATTTGACATTACTCAAAATATTTAAAATATTTTTCCATACCCTCAAACCTGTAAAGTCTGAATCTCAGCATTAGAAACCCCTTTCCCTATACTTAAATTAATTTTAAACAATTTACATAAATAAGTACCATAATAAGAAATAGTTCATAAATTAAAAGAAATAACAATATATAATTTAAGAGAAATTATTTACATGCATTTATTGACTCTTTCCAGATTCTGGGCACTTTGCTAGTTTCAACAGATATAGAAGAAAATTTTTTAAAAATGGTCTCTGCTTCCTTGATCTTAGAGTAAAGGGAAGTATGCGTATGCGTATGCGTATGTATATTGGTATGGATAAAAATGCCCCACAGATAAATGTTAAATTTATAAATAAATATAAATAATTCTAAATTTAAATACTTTAGTTAAAATTAAATATCAGAATATCCAGAATATCAGGTTGTGAATTTTGAATCCAGTATTAGTTTTTGCTGAGATCTGAAGGAATAGACTTCTATTTTCATTAGTATGGTGGTCTACATACCATGGAAAATTCTCCCAGTATCACAACCAATACCTATTCAGAATAAAAAACAAGTAAAAAAACTTGCCAATGTATTTTCTTGGCAAGAATTTAAGGAATAATCAGAAATTAAAGATAAAGAAGACAGGAATATCTTCATTAGAATTAGAATTAATTAACTGCTTTAACAAATAAACTCACAATTGCAAAGATTTAAAATATCAGAAGTTTATTTTTGTTCAAAAACAGTTAAACACAAGTGTTTAGTGGCAGATTTCATGTGGTACTTCTAAATGCCATGCTCCATACTTATTTTTGACACTCACATACATGGCATCTCATGGCTTAGAACCCTAAGAAAATACCTACATTGGAACAGGGACAGGATAACTACAATAAATATTCTATTTCAGAAAAGGGAAGAATGAGAGTCATAAAATAGCCATTGGTTCACAGAATAATGAAACAAGAATAGGGAAGCCAGGAATTGGAAGGATCCTCTATAGTGGAATTGGGAAAAAATCCATGATTACATCCTGATTCTGCTTTCTAAAAGGGATTCCTACACCCATACATATTTGTGTCTTGTGGACCTAATCCCTGTAGACTTTTCTTGTCCGTTTCCTCACGGCCTTTTCTAAAATAGGGGTAGTATAGAATCTACTTCTTGGGAGCTGTACAAACTTAAAACTAGGTTTCAGCTTATGATAGCTAAGTGCTGCTTGGCTCTTGATCCTTTTGGAAGTAAAATTTTCTCAAAAATATAGCAAGATTTGATAGATTTGCTTGTTTCAATCAGTTCCCTCAAAATTTCTTTCTTAGATTTATTTTTCAAATCCCTATGTTTGCTTGCTTACTCATCACCATTCCTCTTTGTCAACCCTAAGGGTGATGCCTTGAAGGCATCAGGCAAGGGCAGAAAATCTATACTGCATCTAATCTTTGATTCAGAGCTGAAGCTTGGGTGGATTATATTGCTCCCAACTTTTCACAGTTTTAGCTGCTACATTTTGGGTTTATGAACTTATCATCCTAGAGCTTTACATCAGTAGGCACTTGGCATTTTCAATTTTCATGTTACCACAGACAGAAGTTTTTCCCAAGTGTTTTCATATTGTTTAATATAGATGCATTTATGATTATGTGACAGAACCAAATAATTACATGCAACAATGGAATAAGACAACAAACAAAAGCTTATATGCCACTCATTCTACATGCCAATGACTGTGTGGCTGTAGACTCTTCAATATCTTCACTGTGAGACGAAAACTGATAATGCAGCTACCAAAAGGAAAATTATCAGTCATTGAGGCAGAAAAAAAGAGAAATCTGAAGTTTCACATGTCACTTCTGCCCACACGACATTGTCCAGAACATAGTCACATAGTCACACTTAGATAAATGTGGACCAAAGTAATGTGGTTCCTGGATAGCCCACTATGTAAGGAAAACAAATATATTGGTGTATTATTAACTATAGTCTTTGTCAAATTTTTTAAGATATCAGGCAAATCTTAATGTGTTTGAACATTTCTTTTGTAGGTTGCTTTGGAAAATAATTCATAAAACAACGCCTGCCCATGTTAGGGACTTTAATAGAGGAAACCTTTATAAAAGTTGGACACTGGAGAGAAGCATCTTTGGTGTAAAATTGAAGAAAAATTAAACCCTCTCAACAAAACGCATTTTAAAGAATATTGTCAGCCATTACTCTTGAACCATTTAGAAGGGAAAACATATGTAATTTGTAAGGACAAGTCAGTTCCTATAACATATTATTTCCCAAATTCAAATTTCTTTTTTGAATTATTTAAAATAAAAATCACAGGGGCAGTTTAACTTAGTTATTCAGGTGGCAAGTAGGCTTGGACAAGTATTTTCAAATTCTTTCTGGAAATGCACGTCTTCAAACTATACGTCAAACAGCTGTCATAGATGAATCTCCCAAACACTTGAACTCATGTCAAAAGAAAGTATTAAAGAATCAAAGAAAACTGTGGATGAGAGGCAGCAAGAAATGCACACACACACACACAGCAGAATAAGACACGCATATTCTTCACTTTAGGAAGTTTTATAGAGAACAATAAAGAGGCATAATTTGTATAATTCAAGACAAAATGAGAAGTTTAAAAGTTAAATAAAAGTCAAACATTACAAAACAGTACAAGAGATTAAAATCAAACAAATAATTCTAGAAAAAAAGTTATAATATCTTATTAAAGCATAGTAGATTTTTAAAAATTCAGACAAGATAAACCCAAGGGGAGAAATAATGAATTGTAAAAATGATGAGAAGTTATTAAAGAATATATTTCAGATAGATAAGTGGTGAGAAAACATGAAAGAGTGACTATAAAACATGGAAGACAATGTGGGAAGGGCCATATACATAATATTATCAGGAGATAAAGACACAATTTAAAAAAATATATTGATTAAATTTTCCACAATTGCCAAGAGATGTACAATATAAAATATAAAATGCACCATGAAACTTAAGCAAAAAGGTAAATCAGAAAAACCAAGAAAGGACAAAGAAATAACTGATCCCCTAAAAATAAAAAGCCTTTAAGAAAGACAGCTATTTCTTTATAGTACCAGGTGAATCAGAAAAAATTAAATACACATACACAAATATTATTAAAAGAAAATGCCATTGAATTAGAAGTTTATAACCAGAGAAGTAAGTTAAAAGTGATACAAAATGAACATATTTTAGATTTATGAAAAATAAGAACAATAATCATGAACACACCTTCACTGAATAAAGAGGAAAAATATTTCATAAGGGACATATAATGAGAAACGCTATGAAAATTGATAAATAAGAGGACAAATATAAGTAAACATTGATTGTTTAAAGCAACAATAATAAATATACATAATTTTGTTATTTTAAAAATAGAATTTAAATATTGGACAACAATAATTTTGAATGGAAGGTTTAATGCATTATAAAGAGTTTGTATTATTTAGCACAGTAGAAATATATTGTTAGCATTAAACTTGGAAAAATTTAATTTAAATTACATACCATGAAATTAAGTGACATAACACATACAACTTTTAATGTAGTACAGTGAATGCATTGAATAGGATAAGTATCCAAAAGAAAAGAGATCATTAAGTAGGTGAGTTGGTTAGAAGTGCTAGAATAAAGACAATTTCAAGCAAATTGAAGTTTATGCAACAGCTGTATAGGGGTAGAAGTTATAACTTTTGCACATACCAAAAATAAAGGTTGAACTTTCACAAATTACACTTTAGTTCAATTCAGAGCAATCCCTATGAGAAGCAGGTAGAAAAGCTGGCCAACACATATACATGCGCAATCTATTTGAAGGCACTGGAGAAGCACCAAGGCCATCAATACATAAGAAAGCAGGATTCTGGAGAGGGACATTCATAGAAACAACAATTGCATTTTTTGGAGTTCGTCTTTCTAGATATTTATAAATTCTTAACCAGTGCTGGGGCAAAAGGATAAGAAGCAGAATAGAAATCTGAAGGATTGGAAAATTGAGTGGCATTTTGGGAAGCTGTACACAAATGGTTGTACAAACCCTATAGTTTAGTTCAGTTCTGTCTGTAAGTGGAATTTGAAACCAAAGATATGGGTAATATCATCCAGGAGGAAGTGTAGCTTGAAAAAAGAAGTCTTTCAAGACCCAAACTTGTAGATACTCCATTTATAAAGGCCTTTTATTTGAAAATGAGTCTGCAAAAGAAACTTTGAGGGGTGGACAGTGAAGTAGAAAGTCATGAACATATTGTGAAAGAGAAGATAAATCAAAGAAAATTCAAGAATGGAGGGTTTGTAGATCAACCCTCTGGAGTAAAGTAGAATGAAGATTAGATTTAGTGGCACAGACTATACTTTCCTTTAGTTAAATCTGTTTTGTTCAGAGATGGAGACAGAAGCTAGTTGAAGTCAATTTCAAAACATGTAGGTGACAAAGTGAATTTATTAAGAATAGACAAGTGTTTTAATAAGATTTTTGACATAGTTTACCTGAGCTGCTATGACAAATACCACACAATAGGTTAGCTTAAACAAAAACTTATTGTCTCATGGTTTTGAAGGCTAGAAATCCAAAATTAAGATGTCACCAAGGCCATGATTTCCCCTAGAGTTGGTAGCATTCTCATAATGGCAGTCCAGGATCACACCGTGATTTCTCTCTCTCTTTTGGTTTCTTCTGTGTCCCAATTTCCTCTGTTTAAAAGGCATCTAGTCATATGGATTAAGAGCTACCTTCATTCAATTTGGCCATACCTTAACCAATAATACATTCTTAAAAAGGTCCTATTTACAAATGAGTTCACATCCATTAGAGTGCGGATTAAGGTTTGAACATATCTCTTGATGTGGACATGATTCAATCCCCAACTGTGGTTATGAAGGATGGTTTAATACCAATTGGTAAGAAGAGGAAAAAGTAAGATTCAGAGAGTTTTTGTTGCTGTTCTTATGGGTGCTATTGATTTTTGGAAGGAAGAGATTTGAGAAACATGTTTTTAAAGATGAGAAGAATCCAACTGAGAGAAACTGCTTTCATACTGAAGGGGAAAATTGGATAATGAGTGAGGGAAAGAAGACAGGTGGAAAGAGTTCCAAAGCACAGAATGAAGCATTTTCTTTTCAAAGAGTAAGAGGCAGTCATCTGCTGTAATAGGGTGTTGGATTCCAAATTAATGGGTTTTTCAACTGAAAGAACTACACTGCCTTCCAAATTTGTGATTTCAGAATGAGTTGGAAGCATACCATTTTTAGTATAATTTTTTAATGTCCAAAGTTTATATTCTAGAAAATCCTTGAGAAGAAAATGTGTACATTCAGAATTGTTTAAATATTTTGAATGAATGAATGATGTGAAAAAATATTATTCACCGTATTTAGTGAGTAGAAACCATGTTATTCATATGTATTATTTGTCAACCATATTGTTGTTCACACTGTTCCATGAAAAGATGTTATTGATATTAGCATTTGCATATAGCTTGGGATTTCAAAATTTTAGTGTGTGTGTGTGTGTGTGTGTTTGTGTGTGTGTGTGTGTGAATTACTGGTAATGAGACAATTACAGCCTCCAGATTTTTGTTCTTTCACCAGAAATGACAATTATAAACATGTGCCCTTCCAAATTTTAATATGATAAAGTATATTCTTTAAACTGAGAGTATATATATATATATATTATATATTAGAAAAATAAATGCTAATTTAAGTAATATGAATGGAATTGAGAGTTGCTTTGTTTGTGCTCTTTAATCCACCTTCATTTTAATCTTTCTTGAGTTGGTTTCATGTCTTTAATTACCAAGATTGTAAATTGAATAGGTTAAATCAAGCTGAGTTACACAATGTTTGTATCTGCATCTACCCCAGTGACAAAATAACTGTAATACTGCATTCTGAGTATAAACAATGAAAGGGCATGTTCCTTGACCTTTTTATAAACACTGAGCTATTTTAACATTTCTATTATCAGGGTACATATTAGAGGACCAAAATGATGATTTAAGTACATTCCTTCATATTAGATGATACGTTTTTGAAATCTAGGACAGATAGGTATAACCCATTCATGCCTTAAAAAGTCACCATATATCCCTCAGTTTAAAAACTTGACTGACCTTCAGGAGATATTAAACTTGTAAGGATATATAATACAATTCAGGAGTCGTGCATACAAGTTTAACCAAACTTAAAATGTAATGCAGATGAATCCAATATTCTCTAATATGCATTAGAATTGAATTGTCATTTCCAAAGGAATACCAAGCTCAAGAGATTTCAAGTGCACGCTTTAGAAGGCAGCATTTACCATGATATTATAATGCATAACTGCTTATGGCCTAATCTGATAAAAAATAATGAGTTTTTCAATAAAGATGCAAACTTATTTTTATTGTGATACTAAATAAATGTTATCAATTCATGTTGACTTTTCTAAAGCTATTAAATCAATCAGATATAACAGAATCTAGAATATAAAATTTGGTATCTGTTTGAAATATATAACTACCTAGCACTTCTAAGAAATTAGTGAAATACATAGGAAATATCAAACAACTTTGTAAGATGATTTTTAGCACATAAACTTAACGCTAATTAAAAATGTTGAGTGAAAACTTTAAAGTATTGATTTCCAGCTTTGAACAGTCTTCTAGTTTATGCAGTTTGCTGAACAAATATTATCACTTTCAATATATGTCATGATGTGAATAAACATGAAAAAAGAGTTGCATTTTTTTGCTACAAATGGGTAATTTTAGGAATTAAATAAAAGAAACCTCGATTTAAATAAGTTAAGCAATGTCATATATTGGTGCAACAACTGAAATGTCCATATAATGGGTCAACTTTATGCAAGGGTGAATCCAGACTCGTCAAAGTAAAAAGAGACAGAATTTCTTCTTATGTAACCTATTTGTCTTGTAGAATATCTTCGTCATATTGCAACTGTCTTTTTTATGGTAGCAGAATGACTGCCAGCAGCATTTAGGGGTGATGTGCATTGCCTTTCATGTCTTGCCATGTAGACTTTATGGAGCATCAGTGAAGATTCTTTGCCAGGAGTCACAGTAAACTTCTCTTCATGGCTCATTCAACAAAAATAACCTTAGTGTGCACTGTTTAGCAAATCACTCCAGTAGCAAATGAGGTATACTAATCAGATTAAAGAAATCAGGCTTCCTTACCTGAGAGATGTGGTGGTGCCAATTTACTAAGACGCACACGGGGTTCTTGGAGGAAGGATGGATACCCAAACCAAAATCATGGTACAGTTACAAGTGTAACTGAGAACTTGATATCAGACAGACAGAAAATGAATTTATATAGTTAAGTAAGTATGAAATTGAATTTTGAAGTTCACTATACTGTGGAAAAACTAGAAAATATGGATTTCACTGAAGGAACATTTTTTTCTGTTTTCCAATTTTCAAAATGGCATTAATTAATGTTATAGTTAAACTACTTCTGGCTGTGATTGTCCATGTGTATGTATGTGTATGTGAGTATATTTAGAGAAAGGGGAAATGTTTGTAATGTTTTAGACATGTTTTTCTTATAAACAAGGAATGTTAAAATGATGAAAAAAATGAACTCAGAAGCACTTTGATATGAATCCAGCAATATGTAAATAAACCCTAGTTAATGAGACCTCTTTTGAGTTAGGAAAGTATGTTCTACTGATATTTTAAGATTTGATATTTTGGGTAATTAATAAAATTATTGGCTGCTTGATATTTTCTGCAAAAAGAACATTTTTTGTTTTTTCCATTCTCACTATGTTCCAAGGACCACAGTTCCCAAGTAAGTTATTATGGTAACTGCTACCATTATTATACCCATAGCAAAGATTTTTCTATTGGTTTCCAAGATCAGTCCCCAACGTTCAAATTATTTTCTATTTGTATTTATGACAGTTCTTCCAACAAAACTGTAAAATTGTAGTGTTGATAAGAATTACCCTTTTGATTGTTCTCAATTTAACAGGAAACAGTCAGAAGTTTATTTTAATCTGTGTAACAGATACTTTATCATATTAATATATACAATGAAACTTTAATTTTCCATAATTTAATATGTACCTAAGCTTTTTCACTTTGTTATAAGAAATTGTGATAAACATTCTCTAAATTCTGAAACATTGCATTAAACATATGTGTAATTCATATTTAATTATATTTATTTTTCTTTTACAAATTATTGTATTAGACTTGCTAAGATATCATTTAGCAATTTTAAGATAGATCTAAATATTTCATTCATTTTATTTAAATTCTGGTAGCAGCAGTATTTAACATGATTGGAACCAACATTATACTCATTGTTTTAATTTGAGTTAAAACTTCATTCTTGTACCTAAAGAAATAGTGATATTTATTCATCCAATCTCATGTTTCCTTTTCAATTTCATCCTTTTTAATTCCCTTTTCATTCTTTCCTATTTTAGAAATTACTTTTTGTTCTGCAAGAGGGTTTGTACTGAAATAGTATTTAAGCAGGAGTATCAGTAAAACTTCTCTCTGAAAATCTGGAGGTGGGCAGTAAAGTCTCCACAAAGAACACTCTCATTATGATTACACATAAACAAGAAACCGAAAATGGAATCCCAGAAACCAGGTTGGAGCACTTGCAGGACTCTGTTTAAATAGGAGAGAAGTTGCTAACAGCATAGAAACAATGAAGGACAGGTAACCCCAAAGACATTTCAGGGTAGAAGAGCCAAATTGTCTCTTCTCTTTTGAGCCAGCTATTGAAGATCTTCTTAAACTTAGAAAATAGCTCATGATTCTTCATCAACCCCAACCATGAAATTGTTCAAAAGAAAAAACAGATTTAAAAAAGACAGGAATAAAAATCATTTGTTCTTGTGATTAACCTCTTTACACCCCACACACATCCACACAATTAAGTGTCTAATTGCAGCTATTAATACTGCGACTAAATTAATTTTTCTTCAATAAGAACAATACTTTGAATCTTTTCCTAAAATAAACTAGGCCAAATTTAGTCATACAAATCAAGAAGTTTTTGGTTAATATCTGTAGCTTTTTATCAGAGAATGATATCTTACCTATTGATGTACCACAACTTTGCTACCAGGTGTTATTTACAAAAGGAAAGATTCAGATCTAATTCTTATGAACCCATAACATTTATTATCAATCTGCCACCAAAACAGTCATAAGGCTGTTTTGCAAACTCATTGAAATCTCAACTCTTCATCTCTTAGGACATTTCATCAGCAATTCTTTAAAAAGGAGTGCTATCCTTGTTGCTACTAAAATATCCCTCTCAAAATTAAATCTTCCTACATACTCAATATACTATGTTTGTTTTTTGCAAAGTCTACTTTTTTGTTATTTCATTAGGAAAATCTGAGTTTTAAATTACTTAAGATATTCAAATAAATACATATATACACACAATCTGTGTATTTTGTATTGACAGTAACTGAGGGGTGGAAAAACAATGAAAATATGTATATTGAAAAACACTTCAATTGGTAAACTTTAGTTAAATTATTTCTAATCACGTATCATTTTTATCAAAATTACATCAAAACTGAAATTTCAGTTTCCTTAAATGAAGTAAGGTTTACTATAGAATCACATAAGGTAGGAAATAATTTAGAAAGAAATGTGATGGAGTTGTAATTAATACTATGCTTTAGCGTCCTCATCATGAATATAAAAATATCACAGCCTACTAATTCCATAGTTTCGTAGCTAAGGATTTGATGATATAAAGCACTTAGAACAATGCAGTTATTAATGTTGACGCTTCTATTTCAGAGTGCACGTACCTGCTGTTTTATTTCTATCTTCAGAAAATATATTCCAGGAGACTTTAGTCCCTTACGCAATACTAAATCCAAGTGATTACAGATGTAATAATTAATAGTACTATATTTTTGTTGTATATTTTGTTGTTTATTTTGAAGATCAGAATGAATTTATCAGCATACACATTGGAGATTTGCATCTACCTGCTTTTTCATCTTTCAGAAAGCATATTCTAGGAGACATTATTACCTTGTTCCTGATAATCATTTAGTTTGTTGCCCTGGAAAAAGATAGTAATGAAAGTAAAATTTTGGCCAGACTTTTCTTTATAAATTAATATAATTCAATGCTATTTGATCCCTGGGTGGAGATAAAAGACAGGTAACTAAAACTGAGTAACTCAACAACTCATAGGCTTTTTAGATTAAAAGATTATTAGGGATATTTGAGAAAAAAACCTTTCCAGATAATCATCATTTGAGAAAATATAGCTTTTCTTTCTTCAAATAACAATACATTAGGAGCTTATTTTTGACAGTAATCATTATGCTAGTTTCTATACTCAAAAGAGTTTATTTTTGTACTCATGGGAGTTACTGTAGTTTTTCACATTAAAATTTATTGTGAATAATATTTAGTGTGATTATAGTTGTAATAGTTAGTATTGTATTTATTTTATTGATTTTGAAGAGCAAAATAAACATAGAAATTAGTGATATAATACAAATTTAATAGTCCAAAGCTTTAAGATAAAAATCATAAATTAAAACTTTCATGTTTCCTTTATGTGTTCCTGCTGGAGGATGAATTACAATATGCATTCATCAAATAAGATTGAAGTTCAGCACCTTGTCTTTCAATAATATATATTCATATTTTCCCCAATAATATATGCTCTAGAGTTTTAAAGTATTACATATTCTCTTTTAAAGTGAAATATGTTCAAGTAATATACTTGGTTATTAAAGCATAAAATACATTCACTAAAATGCAGACAGTAGAACAAAATTTCCTTCTATGTTTTGCCAAACTATTTGAAAGAATGAGGGGGCGCACAGAGAAAGGAAAGAAATGCAAAACAAATAAAAGAGAGAGGAAAAATGAAAAAACTCAATTAAACAAATAGGATTTTCTTCCAGCACAGCACAGGTATATATTTACTTACAAAATGATTTAAAAAATAAATTTGAATAAAGGCTTTATTATCTCATCAATGTGTTTGTGAGTTTCAATATTGTTTCTCAAAGCATGATATCCTAGTATCATTTGTAATACAAAGAACTAGATGGACATATATATATAATGTATCAAAAGCAGGAAAACTCATAACACAGAAACTTTATATAATATTCAAAAATATGTTGTTGGACTTTGAAATATTTATCTTATTCACCATCAATTGAAACAAATTTGGTTACAACATATTGAAAGATAATGATTTGAATTGCATCATTCTTTCATTCAGCAACATCCTGGACAGGCACAGATTTGAGTGTACATTTTAATTACAAGCCAAGTTCAATTTTCCAGTCCAAATATTGACAATTTTTCATCATTCCTGCTTGATAAAATTTTGAAGTGACAAATTCTTAAATTGAACCCGATTTTTAAAAATCTGAGATTGAAAGTTAAAGGCTGTATTTGAAAGAGTGGAAGACAGATCACACACTGGTTGAAAATAAAATTAGGAGAGGGAATTTTTTAAGTCTTAAAGTGAAATTCTTTAAGTAAAACAGAAAGACAAGGAGCAGTAAATTAAGTTTCCTTTATAAAATGTTTATATATTTTATTTATTAATATAATAATTCCACAATTGTTCTTCATCAGCTTTATTGAAATATAATTAACATACACTAAACTGCATTTTGAAAATATATAATCTACCAAGGTTTTGCATATGCATGAAACCCTGAAACAATCACCAAAATCAAGATGATGAACATATACATCATCTTGAAAAGTTTCCTTGTGCCTCTGAGAGCTGCTCCTGCCCTTCCCCTCAATGCCTTCCTTCCATCTCAGGGAACCACTGATTTGCTTTCTGTTGCTATTTGACTATTTCGAAGTTTCTAGGGATTTATATAGATGAACTCTTACAGTATGTGCATTTTTTTTTCTGGTTACTTTTGAGAGCCACCCTTTTTGGTCGGGGTGTATTAATTACTTCCTTTTTATTGCTCAGTATTATCCCATTGTATGAGCATGCCATGTTGTAGTTATCCATTCATATTTGTGTTATTTCCAACCTTTGGTTATTACAAATAAACCTTCTATGGAAATTTGCTTGCAATTCTTTTTTAAGAATATATGCTTCGTTTTCTTAGAGACTAATATCTAACAGTAGAATGGCTGGATCATATGTAAGTGTGTTTAAGAAACTGCTAAACTGATTTTCAAAGTGATTCATTCTGTCATTGAGCATTGCCACTAGCAGTGTATGAGAGTTCCATTTTCCCCCAAATTTTGTAATGGTAATTTTAGTCTTTTATTTGTTTCAGACATTCTAACAGGTAAGTAGTAGTACAGTATTGTGGTTTTAATTTTAAATTCCCTAATGACTAATGAGGTTGAGAATCTTCTCATGTGTTTATCTGTCATACATATATGCCTTCTTTACTGTAGCATCTTTTAAATATTTTGTCCAATTTTTATTGGGTTGTTTATTATTTGTTGAGTTTTGAGGGTGTTCTCCATAATTTATTGAATATATATATTTATATAAATATAAATTCATAATTTATTGAATTTATATATTTATTAAAATATATATATATATATTTCTCTTTGGCTTTTCTTTTCATACTCTTACCTGTGTTTTATGAAGAGAAATTTTAATTTTGATAATACTTAATTTTCCAATTTATTAATTTGCTTATGGATTGTGCTTTGGATGTTTTATCTACGAAACTTTTTCCGAACTCAAGGACACAAGGACTTTTTCCTATACTCTCTTCCATATGTTTTATTGTTTTAGGTTTTATATATAAGTTTGTGATCTATTTTGAGATATATTTTTATATATGGCATAAGGAATGGATTGAAGTTCAGTTTTTGCATCTGTATGTCCATTTTTCCAGTACCATTTCTTGAAAAGTTTGTCCTTTCTTCACTGAATTCTCCTTTCATCTTTGCAAGAAATCAGTTGTCCTTATATGAGTGGGACTATTTTTAAATACTATTTTTTTTATTGCTCCATTTCCTTATTCTGATGCAAATAGACCAATCTCTTGATTACTGTGGTTGTATTATAAATTTGAAATCAGGTGGTATGAGTTCTCAATCTTCATTCTTCATTTAAAAATCTACTGTCATTTTTCTGAGTTCTTTGTTTTTCCATATAACTTTTAGAGTCAGCTTGCCTATTTCTACAGGGAAATCTGCTGGAACTATGTTTCAGATTCTATTGGATCTGAAGTGACATTTTAAGAATTTTGACCTTTGGTCCATGGACACAATCTATCTCTCAATTTATTTAGAACATACCTGGCTTCTTTCATAAATATTTTGTGTGTGTTTTTTTTTCATATAGATATTGATATATCTAGTTGAGATGTTCATGTTATATTAAATTTTAAATATCTGAGTTACCATTATTCTATAAATAATACAAAGTAAATATAAATTTCAAAATTATTAATTGTGCTGTTAACGTCATTACATTGTCATATATTGTACCTTGGTTAACAGTTTTTTACATGGTTTCTGAATATTATTTCATTAACAAATTTTAAATAAATTATACTAAAAGTAATACTTATCACCTGTGCTCTCTAACATACAGAACATCCCTAATGGAGAGATTTTCTTGGGTTAGTTTATTATAATGCCATTTTAAATGGTATGTTTTTAATTCGATATCCAGCATTCTTTCTTCTTTTTGTTAGCCGGAAATATAAATATCTAAAAATCTATGTAGAGGCAATATTGATCTTAAGGAAAAGGAAGACTGTGTTTGAAGTGGGTGGTAAGGGGAGAAATGAAAGTGATTTTTCAAGTTTCTATGTCATCTAATTTTCTTCATCAGAATGGGAGATATGAAATACATTTTGGGCAGAATCTTCTGCACTTTGTTCATTTGTTTATAAAGCCCTTTCTATATAGTAAGTAATGAATGACTAAGTGAAGGAAGGAAGAATTTAACATAGGAGGGAATGAAGGAAAGACAATAACAACAAAATTCACTTTATCGGGGTGCTTTTGCTGGCATGAGTAAACCCATTTTAGTATTCTCAAGCAAGGTTTCCTAAGGAAAAATTATAAAAGTCATCAATCACCAGGTGGTGTAAAATAAATTTTGAAATGATTCAAGGTTTTTCTGAAATTTTCTAACAACCTTTTGCAGGTGTTTAAATAAAGAAAATGTGCCCATCTGTGAATGTTTATATACAAAAACTGTATCAACAGATTCATAGATTCAAAAACAGCCTAACTTTCAGCAGGCTCCTGTTATGTGCACAAGCATATGTGATTAATTTTATTTACAGTCATTTATAACTGTGTGTATTTACTCATGAATAAAACAATGCATAAGATATGGACACAGCTGTCTGTGATTCAGCATTCAAGACATTTGGACCATTGATTAAGCTATTACACACTTTTTAAAAAAGAATTTTATGAAAGTTATCGACAGCCCAAAGCTCTAAATGTCGCTGCTGATTGGCTTTTGTGCTGAATTTCCCGTTTATAAGAAGCATTGCCAATTGCTGTGATAACTGCAGCCACTTTTTCACTGAAATATTGGAACAGTTCTCTCCAAAGCACAGATATGAATACGCATTTTAGCATAAAATGTGCAGGGGAAGATGGAACAGTAAACCCTTAGAAAATATTTTACTTCCTCTATCTTCCTTATCTCTGTTTTTACATTAAATCCATCAAGAGAGTTTGTAACAGCTACCAGATCAGAGGCCAATCAATCAAATCAAATATCTTGGGTGGGGTAAGACATTAGCTTTTTAAAAAAAAATACGTTTATGTATTCACTTCTCCTCAGGTAATGCCAATGTACAGCCAGAGTTAAGAAATCCTGTTATATTTAGAGAATGTAGGAACCATATTGAGAAAAAAATATAAAGTACATTAAATATCGAATATAAAAATTAAGAAAATAAACAATTGTGGTCCAAATTGGGTATAAACCTTAGAAAATGGCAAGAATATTATAGAAAGATACCAAATTAACTATCTTTTTAATTTAAAAGATTTTAACAAAATATTTACCTACAAGTAAAAAATAAACTTATTTGACTCCCAATAGCAGGCCAAGATCAATGGTAGAAAGTAAAAGAGAGGGATTATAGAGAAAGAAAGAATGATGAGAAATAACTGTGGCAATTTTTAAATTATATTTCCAATCTAGTTAATAATGAGCAGTAAAAGAAAATATTTAGTGATGTTGCCCACATTTCTATTTCCAGGGATTTTAATAAAGGGTGACAATTCTTTTAAGGCTCTTACCCAATCTCTAATGCAGGATTTATAGCTCCACTAAAGTTTCCTTTCTCATTATCTAGCCAACCTTACCCCCTCCCCGTAACAATTCCTGGGTATGTCCACCAGTGTAATCTTCCCAGCTTCAACATGATGTTGCAAACCTTCTTTCCTTTCTACTTAACTCTCTGTGTCATTTTGATACTGGGAACACAGAAAATTGGCATATGTAAATGTAGTCTTCGAAATAAGAGACAAGAAAAAACTAAACGAGCTCATGTACAGAGGCATCAATACTTTTTACCATCTCCCATCATCCTGTTTTCCTACCAGGGTCTTGGGGCAGCTTTTCCTCACGAAGGAGGCATTCTTTCCTTCAACAATGTGTTCATATCTGAAATAAGCAAGCACTCAGTGTGGTTATTCTACCTGAAACCCAGGTTAGAAGTAAGAACTTCTTTTGGAGTAACTTGGAGGAGATATGGTCTTAATAAAGATTGGCTTCACTGGTTTATCCTACTTAGAGAGACAAAGAACACTAATATGTCATTAAATTATTGTATGGCCAAGTATCAGTAAAGAATAAAATGAATTGTCTGTTTATTGTGTATTTTAATCTAAAACACAGTCTGTATAAAAATTATATTGAATTTAAGTTTGCCATTTTCTAATGAACCGTGAGACATTTGTCTATGACAGAATGTTTAGTTTGTAATGATATAAAAAATAAGATACAGAATTTTGTATATTATCTCAAAATGTATTCTTATTACACAAAGAGTGATGGGTAATTTACCTCAGGTGAAACTAATTGGAAAAGGCAATAACTTATTTCTGAAAAGATCCATTAGAGAATAAATAAAGATGAAAAAGCTCACAATAATTTCCCATTAACTATTGATAGCAATTTAGTTCTGACAGGGGTTTGGGTATTTTCTTTAACTTGAAACTCATTTCTATACTGGCGACTTCAAGAAAAAGTATCATGTTCTATAAAACTTTTGTAAAAAATGGGATAAAAGCTGATGGTTATATATAATGCTCACCATTCCAGTCTTATTTACACATAAATTAATTCTAAGAAATTGTAACAGGCATTATTAATTTCCCTACATTATCATGCTTCTCATTAATTTGCCTTGACTAACAACATCTCCTAAAGGGAAATATACTGTAATATATATTTCATGCAATTAGGAATACCATGGAGTGTCAAAGATGTGTTTAAAATACAACTGGGTAAAAAAAAATCACATATTATTAAAACTATAGGTGATATGCATAATTTTATAAATCTTCCTTTCTTCCAAATAATTTTTAAAGATTTTTAGTAATAATTCTTATAAAAAGTTAACCTACTTCCAAATATCTAAAACAGAAAGTTATTTATATTAAAGAAAAGTATTGTAGTATTTTTGTTTCTCTCTCTTTTTTTCCTGCCTTTAACACTTTTGCCCTAATATACAGAAACTGATATGTAAATAAAATGAAAAACAAATCTGTTATTCAATATGGCTGATTTTGTTTCGTGAATACTAGGAAGTAAACAGTATTAATTAAAATTGGTCCTGATTATTACTACTTCTATGAACTAAACTTGCCTAATTTACATTTTATCAACTTTTAAAAACTGAAAATGAATAGAAAAAAACCATAAAACTTTGGCTCTGTAAGCTCAAATCAGCTTAAAGTGACCATGTACCTAGGTTTTTTGCCAGTAAACCATTGATGTGTCTGACTTGAGAAGCATCTTTTTGGATTTCAGAAATGAGACAAAGGTCCAAGCCTTTATATCCCTACATTAATCAACCACTGACATTGGAAATAGTTACAAACTTAGGTAAGGAGTTCGATGGATTATTTTCAAACTTTGTAACAGTTCTGTAGATATTTATGTTTAAAAAAGTAAACACCTTTTCAAGGTCTTTTGTGATATCCTGAAATATCTGCATATATATGTAAAGCATCCCTAATTTCCAAAGAAGACTTTACATATAGACACATTGGAATTGATAAAGGAGCTGTCACATTTGCTTAAGATACATAATTTAAAATTATAATTTATAATTACTCAGCAAAACACTTTGTATTTTTTGTTCTTTTTAATATATTACCTACTCTTACATGTTTTCCTTACATTTACAATTCTGTTGATTAAATGATATTTCTATTTCGTAGATAAAGAAATACAGATAAAATATCATTCTGTTAAACATTTTCTATCACAAGAATGATAGAAAGAAAATAGGTTGAAAAGGTTAAACAACTAGAGACACATAGATAGCAAAGTATAATTTTAAACTGACAATTTTCTATGAGGAAAAGAGAAAACTAATATATTCTTATATTAAATTTTACACTAATATATTTAGTTTTAACAGTATTTTAGGCTTAATTAATTTGATTGCGATCTTTTTTAAGTAAAATTATTTAAATAATAATCATTTGTGTAACCACACAAAAGATATTTATTATTCAACTGTATCAACTGTAAATGTTATTTTTTCTTTGAAATTATTTTTAATGCTTTTATGCCTCTTTAATTCTATCATATAATAATTATCATTTCTATTATTTGGAAGTATCTTTTTAAATTTTATTTTATTTTTTGTTATTTAATTATGATTTGATTAACGCCTGTTTTGCTTAGAGACTATTATTATAAAATTAATTTAACCATTATATATAATGTTAATTGTACAACCATAAGAGCAATAATTATATTTTCAGATGGTGCATATTATTTAAAAATCTAATATTTTCATTATTTTTCAATTGTAGTGTAGTGAGATTGTTCTTTGGCCAGTGTTCATTTTAATAATTTTTCTGGTTTTCAGATTTCATCCATAATTTTAGATTTTTTAAACATTATACAATCTTTTAACTAAGGAATCTTTTTTTTTTTTATTTGATTTTCTATGCTTTAAAACATCATATGTGTTAACTAGCAACATAATTTTCCACATTTGCTAATTTGAAGTGAATTTGTATTATTTCTCCCAGATTATTCTCAAAAGAAGTTGTCTCTCCTATTCCTTGATATTAGAGTTAATCTAATAATGTTTTGTTTTAATGACAATTTAAAAAAATCTCGTTTGACTTAGTTTTTAAAATATTCTTTAATTTCTTAATATCCTTTATTGTTTGACCTCACATTTCTAATTTTCTTCCTTGTGACTATTTCATATATGGATCATATGTCCTTAAATATTTCTTTCCCTCTATATTTTTCATTATTCTGTATCATTTGATCTGAAAGTTACCACCATCTATATATTCTTGTTGTCCTTTCTAAAATGTCTCTAGATAAAAACTACACGGACTTCTTGACTACTTTATTATTTTCTCATCATTTTTACTTTAGTACATAAAATTTTTCTATTCGGCCTTTGCTTTTTATTATTAACCTTTTTTTAAAAATCTACATCTTCTCTTAAATGACTCTTCAGCTTTATGTATTGGGATATGTTTTTAAAACCATATAACAAACCTTGATAAATAGTTCAAAGGGGAATAAGAAGACATGCATTAGAATGTTTATAGCCAAATCATCTCTATTAGCAAAGAGTTGGCAGCAACCTACCTGCTGTTGCAGACCATTTTGAAATAATTTGTACAAATGCTTTGAAAGGATTTTATGTAGTGGTCAGCAGGAAGGAACATTTTCTCCCATAAAAATCAAATCGATAATGAAAATGTAATATTTTATGAAAACATAGACAGAAAAGGAATTTATAGAAGAAATATTTTTTTTGTAAAAGGTGTTTAAATAGCCAAATCAGTGGTGTGTATATGTGTCCATACAGAGCTAAATAGTCATATGAACAGTTCAAAAATGCATTAAACAAAAGGAAGTATGATAATTGTAATAATGAACAAGGACTGGAGGTAAAGAATAATAATTAAAAAACCTTTGAAAAAGAAAAATGATAAAAATAATAGCATATCATAATAGCAGGATTTTTGTTCAACTCAATTTCTTACTTCTGAATACTCAAAAAATATATAGAAATTTGAAACTACAACTCATTTTAGCCTCACACATTGTGTTGCTTGGAATTTTGTCTTTAATGGTATGGTGATTTCTAATATATATCCTTACTCCTTTCAAAACTTCTGCTTTTTCTTTCCCTTAGAGACACAAGTCTTATATTCCCAATCTCTTTTTCAATTTCGATGGTTGAATATGGCAAAAGAAAAAAAACGTATCTTTGATTGGAATATTCTTGAAAAGTTTGCATCTTATTAATTATTTATTTATTTTTACATAAAATTCTCTTTCTATTTTGGAGGAAGCAAAATTGTGTCCCCAGTCTTCACAAATAAAATGCATCTATGGCAGCACATTTAATTATGCTTTATCTGAGGCTAATTTGGAACTCTTTTATTTATCAACTAACATATTTCCCTGCCATAAATTAAATATCCTACAGTAAGGAGCTAATCATATTCCTGCATAACCTGATTCTAATTGCCAATAACCTACTCCAGTTTAAGCCAAAGTTATGTATTTCTTTTCTTGAACCATTTTAAACATATTTTAACCATATTACATCTGGCTTTTTTTTTTTTTTCCCACAGGAGAAAAGAAAAATAGCTTTCAGTATTGCCATATAATTTAATTTTTCAAAAATGTCTAATGAAAACCCTGGCTTTTGACTTCATTCTGCTGTGCTTTTGACCATGATTTAAATCATAGTCTTCTGTGGTCATACCTACTGTATGTTATTTTAGGACATAAGTATAAAATCTCTTCTTTGACAGAAACTTTCTGTGTTTGTAAAAAGGACACTTTACAAAATCTCACCTTGTGATAACATTGATGTATTTCTCCTTATTTAAATGAGACATATAGAATTATTTATTTTGTTTTGCCTCACTCTTCCATGTTCTATAGTGACCCGACCCGCGGGTCAGTCAAACCGGAACCTGAAAGAGGGAGTGGGAATGGTGGGGACAAGAGACACGAAGAATGGAGACAAGACAAAGCTCTGATCAAGTCTCGTTTATTCAAGTTAAGTTGGGGTTATATATAGCGGGTTCTTGGAGGGGTCATCTGATGTGGACGTCAGCAAGTTGCTAGGTAACAAACTACAGCCTGGTCAACAGATTTACAAGAAAAGATGTAGCGAGTATGGGGAGATAGAAACTTAGTGCGGGACATGCGCAAGACATTTGGCCAAACGCCCAAAGTGGGAGTGCCCAAATGAAATAAAAGAGGAGATGGTGTTAGTTCTAAGAATGGCCATGATAAAGCAGATGCCGAGGGCAGCTTCCCACACTATAGAAGCAAAACAAGAAAAAAAATCAACGTTTTCCTTTGCTTTTGTTGGGCCTTCTACTATTTTTTTTCCCCTTTCTGGTTCTAGAATTCTTCAACTGGTTTAGAGCCTCCATTCTCCTAGCAATCCTGATTTGCTTTTGACCTCTACCTTTTCTTAGCATCTTGTAGGAAGGTTGGGTAGAAATTGTTCCCATTCTCACACCTCTGCTTCTCTTAGAGATTTTATCCGTACCCAGGTCTGAGTAATTTTATCATGCTGTATGTTTTTCATTTTCCTCCTCGCTGTCTTGGCTGCTTTACCAGGTGAAAGATCAATGGCATCCCACATGCCACATGCTTAGCGTTTCCTCAAAATTAGCCGGCATTTACCAGTGAAGGGGCTTCTCTCCCGTGAGCTCACCGCACCGCGTCTCCGACTGTACTTCCTCTTTCTCTCGATTTACAATACTCTTTAATTGTTTGCTTAAAAAAAAAATGCTTGTATTCTCATAATAGTCTTTGGGGTTGATAGTTGAAATCTTAGTGTCATTTCTCAAAGGAAAAATTAAAATTCAGGAGTCAAAATATTTTAATACTAAAATACATTAAACCTCTATAATCTGTTTACAGATGCATTATCTAAATGAATTCTCAGCTATATCTAAAATAGTACCCCACTTTTGACTAGAGGAAGCAAAAATTTGAGGCTGTTCTTCTTGAGTATCATGATTTTTTAAACAAAAAACCTATCACAAAGACCTATGTCAATTTTAAGATTTGATTTTGAAAACTTGGTTGATCAGAAGCAACCCAAAATAGACAAATATTTAACAAACATCAGGAAGAGATACTGCTAATAAGAGTGGACTATATTTATTTCAGATTTAAAAAGGCAATGTTTAAGACAGAATAGAGAAATGTACATAAAAAGAGATGAAGTTTACTGCATGAGTTGTATGCAACATGTTTTAAGCATTGCTAGGAAATTTACATATTAAGTTTTATCTATTGTTACTATTACAGAACAGCAACATTATGATTCTTCTGCAAAAGTTATTATAGTTTAGTAGACAGATAAAATGTTCCTTTGAGAAGCCATAACATTTTCTTGTTTTCATTTCTCAATTTCATTTTTCCATTCTACCTTTGTTATTGAGGTTAGGTTTGGCTAAAACTTTAGCAGATGATGCTTATACTAGTAATTCTAAGTATGGAAACAATATAAATTAAGTTGTTCTTATATTTATTTAAGTTTATAAATAATCATTTCCATTATCCTATCAAAATAATATAAATATTTATACAATCTACAGAATTATTGAGAAAATATTGACTCATAATTCCCAATTTATTGTTAAACATTGAATCAAGAAGAGACAATACAGAACTAAATTTAAAAATACCCCTTACAGACATTTCAGATATGAGATTTCTGTAGGATGAGAAACAGAGTAAGTAGTAAAAAGCTGAGCCCTTGGGGTTAGCCAGTCAATATTGTACTTTGGTCTTGTCATTTTCTCATAATAACTGACAAGCCTTTTTACTGCTTTCAATGCTCAGAGCCACCTTATTGTCAAGACACGTTGACTTTCACAGGAGGAAGAGAAATGAATTGTGCTTGAATAAGCAGGATTCTCTAAGTGACATATGCAAGTAAAACATGTTGGATTTAGTGTGCCAGGGTTTTGCAAGAATGAGCAATTAAGCTTTCCTAGCTTACTTGCACCTGTGGCAATGCCAGTTCCAAATTCATTAAGCAGGCATCTGTGTCCAGAAGAAAAGGCCTGTTAATTTTGTATTTGCTAACATGAAAACCAAAGCTCATTTGCACATTGTTACAGAAAATTGGAGACGAATAGATTACCATTTGAAGACATTTTAGTTTCTGATGTTTTTTCATTTTTTATTTTTCGGTTTCCGTGTTTTTTCTTTCTTTCCCTAATTCACAGGGATCTTTGCAGATTTAAGCAAGCTATATAAGAGAGAACTTCTATCTCCTCGAATGATTTTCAAGGAATTTATAGCAATACTTATTACTACTGATGGGCTTTTTCACCATCTGACTAAAGCTATAAAATTTCTCCTAGAAAGGTCCAAATAAACATAATATTTTGTATATATTTCAATAAATATTTAAGATATAGGTTATTTTTAAGATACCACAAGAAAAAAACGGTGAGAATAAGGTAAAAATATATTCATCTCTCATGTAATATTCTAGTTAGAGAGGGATTGGTGAGCTTTATTCCAGGTTCCATTCTTCCTGTTTCTTAGCTATCACTTGGGTTGATGTTTTCTTTTCTATGGTCAAAACAAGATTATTGTTATGCTGGCACTTCAAATAGCAAAAAGAGAGAACATGGAGCACAAGCAACTTCATCTGCATAATTTTGAAGCAGTAGGTACATTCATCATTTGCACTCCTATACCTGGTGGCATGTACCTTTAGCTACAAGAATAGGTAAGAAATGAAGTCCAAAGCTGAGAAACAAGGCAAACAGCCAAAAGTCAGTGAAACAAGCACTATTATCTGCTACCAAAAGTTGTCTCAAATGATTTTGAGGGTCTATAAAATGGAGCATCTACCATATTAAACATTAAAGGTAACATTAATTTAAAACTTTCTGTCAAGAACTTTTTGGCAAGCAAATTAACTCAATTGTCTTCATTTCCTATTCTGATTTCTCCATCCAAAGTTTCTACATTGCCCTAAAAGAAGAGGAAGTTTAGTAAGTACTTTCACTGACTCTGGTGCCCACTATGAAGTTACTATTACAGATTTCAAGTATGCTATTTTCTGTTATTTCCAAAAATATTGTTCTATATTGTTCTCAGAGCAATAATGGATCGACAAGGACAGAGGTTAGTTATCTCCTCACATTGCTTAGCTTTAGCTTCTGGGTCCCTGGCATAGTTAATTTTCTGTGTCAAGTTGGATAGCTTATGGTGTCAAATTGTTTGGTCAAACACTGGCCTATTTTTCTGGTGGATATATTTGATAGACTAAGCATCTACACTCACTGGGCTCAATAATATAGATGGCCCTCATCCAATCAATTGGAGGTTAAGAGTGAGAACTGAAGTTTCCAGATGCAGAAGGAATTTTGCCTCAAGACTACACTCTCAACATTTTCCTGAGCTTCCAGTCTATGGAATTCAGACTCAAGACTTTAACATAACTCTTACTAGAGTTTCCAGCCTCCTACCTGCCCTACATAATTTGGACTTGTCAGCCCCTACAAACCCAGAGCCAATTCTGAAAATAAATAATAAGTAGATAAATAAATTAAAAATTCCTGTTGGTTCTGTTTCTCTGGAGAACCCTAACTGATACAGTACCAAATCTACATTGCTTTCAAATATATAAAAGCATTACCTCTTAACTTTGACCCTAATATCCTGGAATCAGGTTGAATTTAAAATGCTTTCAGCACCAAATAACAGGTATACCTAACACAAATTAGCTTAAAATTTAAATCTTATTTAGTGTGCAAAGTTTAAGTGGAGAGCTCTGTGCATAGTAAACTCATACTTTGAAAATAGAAAAATGCTTGATACTTTATTTTAGGAATTAACAAATACATATTATGAATTAATAAGTGTATATTGGCCAAATGTATATATGCCAAATATATTCATATATATATATATACATATATACATATTTAGAGATTATACATAGACATTTTATATATATGATTATAAGCAACTTAATAGTGTATGATATGTTCTCCCATTTTGAGTTAAAGGATTATATTACAATTCCAAATCAGTATGCATTCAAAAATAATTTTAAATATGTACATATAAAGCAAAAATTGACAGACTAAAGAAATATAAACAAATATACAATCATAAAACATTCCTTATTTCCCTGTGATGAGTAAATATCTTGGAAATCATCCTTCCCATCTTCACAAAAGGTAAAAGCTGAACAAACTGAAAACCTAAAATTCTTATTTATATCCATCAGAGAATTGGGGTCTTGGGGCAAACAGCCATCATGAAAATGGGAGTTACAGGTGATACAGAGAATCATAGCTTACCAGGAACAGATTCTGCCTTTGGAGCCAATAATGGTTAAGAATTGTTAATGAGTAATTGACTGCTGGCTGTAGGCCAAGGGTGAATTAGCTTGAGAATTTAAAAATCCTAAGAATCAAAAACAGACTTGCAACACCTACTCTCCAGTTCATTGGACTCACCCAGGACAACTAACAAGGAAATGATGATGGCCAACAACCATCCCAAGGCACAGAGAGCATCTACAACTGCAAGCAAGATAGTCCCTTCCATCTGCCCCCATGGGATCTAAGCCCCTTCTCAATTAGAGGCAGAGTAGGCATCACCATCCCAGAATTCTCAGGATTGGGGAATGAGCGATGGACTAGAGTAGACTTACTCTTATTCTACTATAGACTTATTGTTACTTTAGTAATGGAAGAACTTTTATCATTGATATGGAGGCAGTGGCCATCTGAGGTTCTGAGGGATGGGAGAAGGAAAAATAGATAAAAGATGGGGGCATTTTCAGGACATTGGAATTGTCCTGAATGACATTGCAATGACAGATACAGGCCATTATATATCTTGTCATAACTTACAAATTGTTCAGGAGAAAGTTTAAACTATAATCCACACTAGTGGCAATGCTCCAATATGTGTACATCAATTGTAACAAATGTACTACACTAATGAAGGATGTTGTTAATGTGGGAAATTGTGGGAGGGGAAGGGAGTGGAGCATATGGGAATTCCCTACATTTTTTATGTAACATTTATGTAATCTAAGGATCTTTTTTAAACATTTAAAAAATAAAATAAAATATTGGACATTCCCCCATGGGGGGAAAAAAAAAGCTTATGCCTATGTCTGCCCATTTTTTGTTGTTGTTGTTAATTTAGATTAATGCTATATATTCATAGCTGTGTTGCCATGGACATTAAGTTTGCATTTAAATGACTAATGTTGTCCTGTTTATAATGACTCTAATGGAAAAAAAAATCAATCTGAATTTTACTAAAACTGTTGGAAAAAGAATTTAGAAAAGATACTTTAGTAGTCTCAAAAGAAAAAAGAAAAAGAAAAGCACAAACAAGCAGCTTTAGGAGGGCCCCCACACTTTACTGAGGTTTACCTTCAGGAATCCACCAGATTCTCACTGTGAAGATGGCAGAAAAATCCCCACATGAGTTAGCAGGACGAGGGAGAGAGTAACCATTTTTGAAATATACCAAGAGCATTCTGTATTTGAAAAAGCTCTCAAGGGAAGTTTTATCATCAATCTAATCAATTAGGTTTTAAGAGAGCTTAGCAGACATGGGAGAAGGTAAATACCCAAATTCAGACTTCTCTAAACTTCTTTCTCATCTAAGGGTGTGGGGGGAGCTGAGAAGTATGTGAAGTAGGTGGGAAGCTTACAACCCAGTGGTATAGGCTAATTAAAGCTTGATATTTAATTATAGGATTGTACTGTTTCTCCTACCCTCTCCTCTACCACTAGATCAATAGGGTCCCTATGCAATAACATAGGCTCGCAATTGAAAGAACTACAACTCTCAATCCCTATTTAAAGAGGATCCTTTAGGGAAAGCCAAAGGCAACAAGGGAAACTTAAACAAGGACAATAGAGTAAATTTTAGCCTCTAACATCTACAGATACAACAAACAGTAAACACTGCCTAACTCTTGGTTAGATTAACATAAATTCTCACACTAAAGAATTATTGCCTCAGTTCTTTTAATTGCTTTCAACCAAAAATTACAAGGTATGATAAAAGGCAAAAAACATAGTGTGAAAAGATAGAGGAAGCATGAGAATAAGACTTGGATATTACAGAAATTTTAGAATTATCAGAAACCAGAAATTAAAAGTAGCTATTATTACTATGCCAAGGGTTATAATGGGAGAAGTAGACAACAGACCAGAACAGATGGGTAATGTAAGGAGAGAGATAGAAACTCTAAGAAAGTAAATGCTAGAAATAGAAAACACTGTAACAGAAATGAAGAATGTCTTATCACTAGATTGGACATGGCTGAGGAAAGAACCAGTAAGCTTGACAATATGTCAATAGTAACATCCTAAAACTGAAAAGTGAAGAGAAAAAAAGAAAATAACAAGAAAAAAGCCCAGAGCAGATTGTCTGAGAACTGTGGGAAATTAAAATAGAGATATGCATAATGTTATGCATATAATTTATTATATTAGTAATATTATAATATACTATTATAATATTAGTAATATAATATTACTAATATTATATTAGTAATATTAATATAATATTATGCATATAATTATGCATATAATTATGCATAATAGGAATACCAGAAGGAAGAGAAAGAGAGAAATGCACGGAAGAAATATTTGAAGCAATGATATCTGCAATTTTGAAAATTAATGATAGACTCCAAACCACAGATCTAGGAAGCTCAGAAAATGCAAAGTGGGATAAATACCAAAAAAACTGAATCTAGTCATATGTTATTCAAACTGCAGAAAACCATGTAAAGCAAAAATCTTGAAAGAAGCTAAAGTTAAAAAGACAGCATACCTATAAAAGAACAAAGATAAGATTTATATCAAACTTCTCTTCGGAAATCATGCAAGCCAGTAGATAATGGAGTGAAATAATTAAAGTGTGCTTCAAGTGTGGAAAGGCTTTTTACCCACCAACTTAGAATTTTGTATCCAGAGAAGTTATCATTCAAAAGTGAAGGAGAAATAAAGACTTTCTCAGGCAAATAAAAATTGAGGGAATTTGTCTCCAGTAGACTTGCCTTGGCAAGAAATATTTTTAAGAAGTTCTTCAGAGAGAAAGGAAATGATATGTCAGAAACTCAAGGCTAACAAAGTTTGCTCATAATAATATTAGCAATAGTATGTTGGATAATTATAGTCTATGGATAAATGAGCTGTATGACAACAATGTTATAAGGGACTAGAGGAAAAAATTGAGAATACTCTGTTAAAAGATATCTGCACTGCCAATTAAGTGATATATTGCTATTTGAAAGAGGACTTTAGTTGTAAATGTATCATTGCATGCACTATGACAATCACTGAAATAATTTCTTGAAAATAATTTTAATTGACATGCTGAGAGGAAAGAAAGTGCAATCATGTAAACTGGCATTCAAGAATAGCATGCCCATCATCCTAAGGAGGCAGGTTAGTGCAGGGAAATTTGAGAATTGACAAAATATGAATGAGCAATGATGTGAATGATTTAGAGTTGATATGTTGGCCAGAAAAGCCAAGCACAAAGTACATAAACTGTGCAATAACATTCAAATAAACTGAAAAACAGGCAAAATTGATCTAAGGTGTATGAAGTGGTAATCCTTAGAGATACGGTGACTGGAGAAGGTACAAGAGGATTTCTTAAATGATGGTGATGTCAACTTGGTTGTTTATGATAAGTTTGCATTCAGTTTGTGAAAATTTCTCTCTGAATGATTATGATTTTCACATTTTTACTTTGATATAAAATTTGAATATATTAAAGTTGACTAAATAATAAAATGGTGTTTTAGTTACTATGTACATAGATCATTTTATATGTACCCACAGTTTTTAAAAACTATTCCTAAAATGATTTCTTTATATTCCAATTCAGAGAAAAATTTCAAGGAAAATTTTCTGAAGATGTGTAATCTAATTTGCATGAAAAATGTAAGTTTAAGAAATTTCACATTTTGAAAAAATAATTGATGTTGATTATGTCAGGAACTGAAGCAAAAGAAAGAAAATATCTAGACAAAGTAAAAACATTTAAATGTGCTTAGGTGTTTCAAATATAAGGCTTACATATCTTGAGGATGAGTCATCAACAACAAAAAGAATTTACGTCTTCTATTTACAATTATATTAAGATGAAATCCACAACAAAATTGAAGAGTCCAGCTCTTGGCAAAAACCAATGTGTGACCTTTCAGGCATAACCATAAGCACGTACAAAGGATTTACTTGCCAGGTCTCATGGGGAAACCTGCCCTCCACACACCAGACTTTGTCCACATACAGTGCACTATGGTCTGTAAAGAGAGTGGTAATAAAAGCTCAGGAAACCCAAATCTATCATGCTCTTATTCATATCCATATTCCTAAAAGGAGGACTTCCTCAAGTGCCTCTGCTGATGTCTCCTTACTGGCAAGAAGGAGGAAACATTGAAGATGCTTTTCTCTACTCTAAGTTCTTTCTCACTCCTATTCCTCATCCTTCTCCCTTCTCCCAATCCCCACACCTATAAAAATTGCATGAGCCATTTTTTGAGGTTCTCTCATCAGTGAGATACCTCCACAACTATGCTGATCCAACTGACTCTCACCCAGTGGTACCTTTCCATAGGGGAAAATGGAACAGCCAGTGGTTTTTTCTCCTGGTTAGCCTCTTGCCTATACTTTTGCAGTAAGTGATTAAAGGTGCCAATGCTATTTTCATCTGTCTTCTTGTCTTAATTTGCTACTTTCAATACCTGGCAACTCAGCTTAGCTTTCTCACTTCAGCTCTAGACACATAGCATCTTGAATTCTTTAATAAAGAAACAAAGATTAATTAATTTGATCACAATATATTCTAAGAGAAAGATAGGAATAGAATTTTAAAAATTAGTTTTGGAGTTAGCCATATACCTAAAATTTATGGAGAACAAAGAGCTTTAATGCAACTAGTAGAATTACGAAAGATGAACATACTTTAATATCCCAAATGAATAAGCAAATTCAAAATAACCAGAAAACTGTATCAGAAGAATACACATTGATGTGTAAATAATCTTACAGAACTAAGAAAAAATAGGGTTCCTGGAAAACAGAAATGGTAAAGCTTGAGAAAAGTGAGCTCATTATTCAGTGTGGACACAGTGGGTTACAGAGTGACAAAAGTAATAAGATAATCACACAAAAAAGGAAATCTAAATGAAAATTAAATCATACAGATGTCATCCAAATGTGCCATGTAAAAGGGAAGATTTGTAGAACAGAATACTTCAAAGGAGTTTTTACTGTAGCAATAGCTGGTTATCATATCTGACAAATAGGAACCAGACAAAAGACAAATGCATTTGAAATGTCTTACCCCATAAAAATCTCAACTGTTATTCAAATACTGATATATGTATTTATAGCAAAAATTTTAGTTGAAACTAAAAGAAATCAAGAAAGTCAGCATAGAGATAGCCATATTCTTGTTTGGAGTATATTTATAATGATGGTAATGCAAAACAATATCCATTGCATTGCTGCAAATGCATGTGCACACACACATAAATACACACACACACAACTCTACCATAGGAAGAAAGAGAAAGAAAGAGCCTACACTAAGCAATACAGCTGCATAAACAAAACCTTACTTTTATTTTTAAATAATTTTTGGTAAGAATAAGAAATGCAAGCTCTAATAATAACTTGAGCAAATACTAAAATAAATGCATATCAGTCATTTGTTTTTATATAAAAGGGAATCTGGGAGAGCAGAAAGAAAAAGAGGTGAGCAGATTAATAGAGAATAAAATATAAAAATATGAATTGCTATAAAGTAACAACTTTAATGAGAGTTCCAAGCAAAAGAGGGAAGGGAAAGACAGAGTGATAGATATGTTTTGATTACCATTTTCATAATCATAATAAATGTAGTATAAATGATGCTTTGCAATACAATTTTGGCTAAGCATATGAGAGCCATGAACAAAATTTTATGACATCTATTTTCATGTTATATCTTAAAGGTCTTTGAAAACATTCAAATATGTACATTTCAGATTTTAAAATAAAATGCCTATTTTTAGGAAACATAGTATTTAAAATTGTGACGAGTTTATTACAATTTTGTTTAAATGATCCCCTCACATTTTGTCACAAAACAAAGCATGCATAAACAACACTTGCCAACGATTTTTTCCCCCACTCTTCTGACTTCCAGTCTGCCAAATGCAAGTCATAGTGGCTGATTTCCTTGTAAGCAAACTCTGAATATACAACTTTTGCTTGTATTAGTTTGAATGCACTTTGCTTACTTCTACAGGTGTCACCAACTTGATTTATGCTAGGTGACCATAGCTTTACAATAATTACTTTTGTAAATCAATGTATATAGCAAAAAGGAAAATAATATCTAATAATCATAAAAAATTGTTTTGATTTTCAGGATTCCTGAAAATGCCTCAGGAAGCCCCAGGTTTCTATGGATCTCATTTTGAAAACCACTTCCCTGAAAGATGTTGGAAACAATGAAATAAATTTTGTCTCCTAAAAATGAGAATTTTAGATGGGATAGAAAACACATTCTTGTTCATTCTGGCACTTATTTAGAAGGCTCTTTGTTTTAGTGGGTATTCCTTTACTCTATAAGAGAAATGGACAACAGTGGTGAAAAGTTGTGAAAATATAAAGTATTTGGAAATGTCTCAAACGTTGAGAAGTTCTTAGCAAGGAAAATAGTATTATAAAGCAGAAAGTTGTTTAGGCTTCTGATGTGTCTGATGTGGTAGCTAAAATATTTGGTACAATTTTATCTTATGATCAGTTGGTGGACACAATGTGATTATTGGGCATATAGCTCTAGGCAAATTCTCAAGAAAGAATTAGAATATTTAGAGCAATTGTCTCCTCCTTGCTACCTCAACCGGGTAGCAAAAGAGAAAAATGAGTTCAAGCAAAAATATGCCAACTGGTAAGCAGTGAAAGAAAGAAGTATATTTTAGATATTTGTGGCCCCACAGTTTCAGAAAACTAAATGTTTCTGTTCACAAAGCAGCATGATTTAAGGTTGTTCCTCAAATACTTTCTCAAAGAAAAAAAAGTTAGGAATGCATGTTCCCAAGACAGTCTATTGTTTTAGATGGTTTAAGGAAGCTTCCATTAAAATGCTGGTAAAACACCTGGGTGCATAGCAGAAACCAAAAAGTAAAGTAGACTTGAGTATTATGCCCAGTCTTAGAACATAGTGCTGACTGGAAGCAAGCAGAGCAGAATTGTAGTAAGTTTTTGAGGAGATTGTATGTTAAAGAAATCACAAAATTGACCTGCAAAACTAAACCTAAAGTACCACCAAGGCAGGTATATCTTCTCACACCTACTTCGAAAGGATCGTGAAGAAGATATACAAAGATGATGCATATTATTTGCCCTCACATAGGACAAACGCACAGGTCATAAAAGACAATGGGTAATGGAATTATGTCTACCATGGGAGGAATTTTTAATGATTCCTGCCCACATGATTTTTTAATTTTTTAGAACAGTTACAGGTTTACATGAAATCATTTAAAAGTACAGAATTCCCATATATCCCCCACTCACACATGCAGTTTTTCCTGTTCTTAATGATTTGCACTAATGTGGTATATTTGTTAAAATGAATGAACCAATATTATTATGAATATAATTTTTTACTAAAGTCCATAATTTACATTATGCTCTTGGTATTGTATTGTACTATGGGTTGTTTTAAAATTTTTATTGTGGAAAGTATATACAAAATAAATTTCTCATTTAATTATTTTTTATAGAATAAATTTTATTTTTAGAGAAGTTTCAGATTACAGAAAAGTTACATAGAAGGAATAGGGGATTCCCATAACCCTCCCATTTTCCCCTATTAATGACTTCTTACATTATTGTAGTATATTTATTAAAATGGATGAAACAATACTGGAGTATTGCTACTAACCAAGGTCTATAGTTTACATTATGTTTTACACTTTGCACTGCACAGTTTTATAGATTTTGACAAAATATTTAATGGCCTGCATCCGTCCTTACAACATTTGACAACATAGCAGGACTACCCCGGATGGGAGTTTAACATTTTGTTAGTTATTGAGCTTGTCTCTACCCACTGAGTTAGCACCCTATGACAACATGAAGATATTCCATTCTATAGAGGCATGTCCCAGATGCACCCTTCCCCACACAATCCCCCACCACCAACACCCTGCACCAATGACCCTCTGCTGCCATAAATACCAAAAGAACATTCCCATAATTGCATTCTCAACCACAGTCCTCAACCTCCCCAGAGTTCACCTGTTCCTTCTTCCAGATCTCCCCCCATCTCCATGTGTGGCCCAACCCATGCTCCCAGCTCCACTCACACTCACACACTTTTAAGTATACTATTCAGTGATGTTAACTACATTCACAATTTATTATAATCAAAACCCTCTATTACCAAAATTTTCCATCACCCCTAATAGAAACTCACCATCAATTAAACAGTAACTCCCTAACAGAAGAATTTTATAATTGCTATCAATTATTAATGGCTACCTGTTTCCCATTTTTTTATTAACTGCTTTTATCACAGTTATCCACAAACTATATAATGGGAGGGATAACTTTGGAGGCCACTATATATTGCAAGAGGGTCAAATATTTTTGGGTCATCAAGGCCACATCTAAACTGATGGAAAGGTTTGTATATCGCTCAGATATTTGGAGTTTGAGATGGATAGAGTCACTCTGAGACTATGAGTCTTTGGTCATCTCATTACAAGATGGGGCAAATGTATTATATGGGTATTTAGGTGTTTAGAGGAGCATTCTAGATTGAAACCACTTGTATAGCCATCAAAATATTGAATTTCTCTTTCCGCCTTTGAATTTTATTTTTTGGGGGGCATTAAACTTCCTAGGAATATTTAATTACCTGGGCTCCCTTACTATTAGAATGGACAACGGAATGTGAGCAAGAGTAATGCGTCCTAGTGATGACTCAGAAACTTCGGTCATTGGTATACTTCCCTCTGTGCCTCCATCCAACCAGCAAAAATACTTTTAGGACAGTGTTGCTTCTTTGACCCTCCAGATAAGAGTAACACCCTAGAGAATGGCAGAGTCAAGTGATGGAAGAAACTTTGATCCTCAGTGACTAGATAAAAGCAGAAAAGTCTACAGTTCTGGACAATTCACTTCAAGTCTGTTGCCCAAGTGATAAACATAGTTCTTATTCAATAAGCTGCTGAATTTGTAGGAGTTGTTATAATAGCTTATTTATTGTCTTAACTTTTGCAGGGTGTTGTAATTACACCATTTGAGATAACAGAAGCACAGAGTCAGAGAAAATATATAATTCAAGACTCTGAGAATCCCTAAATTTTTAAAAGCTTAAGACAACATACTATATTATGAAAGGCTAAAGTTGGACTGTACCTAGATCTAATGATGATAATTCCCTAATGATGTTTATCACAAGAAAAACAGCATACCATATTCTTTATTTCATATATGGGATGAATTTGGATGAGAATCAGATTGGATGAGTTTTAGCAATGGTGTAAATATCCATGGATGAAGTGATAGTCAGGATACCTCTATATTGCTAAATTTTTGGTAAAATAAATCATGACTAAATATTTTTATGACTATATATTTTTAAGCACCTCTTAAAATCAATGCTGAAATTCAGTGTCAAATTAAAATGCTTAGTTTTCTGACAGTTCAATTTCTGCCTAACATATCATTCTTGCCTCAACTTCTAAAACAAACAAAAAAAAAACACCTGCTACTACTAAAGATGTTATTTGTTAGATGACTCTGAGTGTTAAAGAACTCAATGGAAAATTTTGAGCTAAAGATTAAAGTGAAGATAATCAAGGGAATCTGATTTTAAAGAATGGAATTGCATTTTATCTAAGTCTCTATAAATGTTATAAAAATAAAATCTAGATCAGCGTTCTACCATTACAGATATTTTCTTCACAACTCCAATGATAACTTTTCTATTATATCCTCAAAATTGTATACAATATTATGTTTTGCTAAATGCAAACTTGGATCTGATCTCTACTATTTACTACAGTTAAGCATTTCTGGGAAAGCTATATAGATTTTTTTAAGCAGAGGGGGTAATATTGGTAAAATATAAAGGAGGAAAAATGATCAGAAATAGTGGACCTGTAAAACAAAAAGAAGGCTGTAGTTGGGAGGTATTCAGAAATAGCACATTTGGACCATGGGTGTTTTTACTGTTGATTTAAGGGAAAGGGCAAAGACAATTTAAATGGGCTCTGTACAGGATTCTTTTAAAGTGAGAAGAACATTGAATCTTCTGTCTCTGATGTGAACAAATTCTCCCTCAAGTAAAACTGTCTATAAAATATATAGAAAATGTTTGTGTATGGTGTTGCGACAATCCTGTAAATCCTAGAGAACACAAACACAAGATATTATATTTATTCAATATATACAGCACATTTGGGATATATTGCTGTTTATGATATATATAAAAGTGTTACAAATCTTTTTTCATAGGGTCTTTTGGTTGCTTAGTAACAGAGGAATTGAAGAGTGGTAAAAAATAGGTCACCATTAAGTGAGGGATTTTCTTGTTTTTTATATCAGGACATATCTTTTGAGAATAATAATACATATAAATCATGGATGTGCAGTGCATTGCTCTGAGATAACCCAAGCTTTATAGCATTTTCATTTTTTTTCTGTCATTCTTCAATACTGTTTTTCCCTTCTGGGAAGATGTTAAATATAGGGCAAGTCATTTCTCTTATGTTTCTATAACTGTTAACAATTTTTCTTAATAGCCTATGAATACTTCAAATTGTATATGTAATGGAATAATTCTCATTGCACATTTAGAGGTAACACTGATGTTTATAACAACAATAACTATTCTAAGACTTCCAAACTCAAAGGAGTTATTCTTTTTCTGCAATAAAATAGATTATAAAATGTATTATTTTGTTAAAGATTTGATATTATGCTAAGAGTTAATGAAAGTATTCAGTATATTTAATTTAGACTAATTTAGTTACTCATTTTGCAGGTGTGCAACATTAATTATAATCACATTAGTTTAGTGATGTTCTAATTATGTGTTTGTTTACATAACAGTTTAGCTTGAACTCACTGATGATTTATTTTCTTAAACCTTAAAAGAAGAGACAAAAGCACTCTAATTGTTTACTTTCTGTAAAGAACAAGCATGAAAAACATACAGCTTTTTAGAGGCTCAGGTAGCAATTATAAAGTATGAACAAAATGCCTTTGAAAAAATAAATATGTGAAGGTACTGAAGACTTACCTTCTTGATAAAAAAACAGTTACAAAACTAAGAATAGAAAGAAACTTCTTCAACATGATAAAGGGCACATATGAAAAACCCACAGCTAACATCCTACTCTACAATAAAAGACTGAAAGTTTTCCCTTTAAGATCTGGGCAATACAAGGATGTACATTGTCACCTTGTATTCAGCATTGTACTGGAAGTTCTAGCCAGAGCAGTTAGGCAAGAGGAAGAAATAAAAAGTATCCAAATTGGAAAGAAAGAGTAAAACCTTCTCTATTTGCAGATGATATGATCGTATATACAGAAAATCCTGAAAAACCCACAACAAAGCTCCTAGAGTTAAGAAAGGAGTTCCGCAAAGGTGCAGCCTACGAGCTCAATATTCAAAAATCAGTAGACTTTCTATACACTAGTCATGAACAACCTGAAGCAGAAGTCAAGAAGATAGTCTAAGTACAGTAACAACTAAAATAATCAAATATCTTGTAATACATCTAACCAGAGATGTAAAGGACTTGCACACAGAAAACTATAAAACATTACTAAAAGAAATCAAAGACCCAAATAAATGGAAGGGCATTTCATTTTCTGAATCACAAGATTAAATATTGTTAAGATGTCAGTTCTATCCAAAATGATTTACAAATTCAATGCAATCTCAACCAAAATTTCATAGCCTTCTTTGCAGCATTGGAAAAGCCAATCATTGAATTTATATGTACAGGTAAGGGGCCCTGAATAGCCAAAGTCATCATGAAAATGAAGAATGAAGTTGGAGGACTCACACTTCCCAATTATGATACTTATTACAAAGCCATAGTAATTATTTGTATTTCTACCATATACCACCCTATTAATAGTACCTGTAATAGTGATGTACATTTGTTCTAGTTCATGGAAGAATATTCTTATATTTGTCTTATTAACCACAGTTGTCATCCATAACAGTTTTCACTGTGTTATACAGTCCCATGTTTTATCCTCTAGCTTTTCTTCAAGTGACATACATGACCCTAAATTTCCCTTTCAACAACAATCACAACCACAATTCAGTGCTATTAATTGCACCCACAATAATGTGCTACTGTCACTTCTATCCCTTTCCAAACATTTACATTTTTGATAAGGGAGGCGTGTCCAATAAATTGGGAAAGAACAGTCTGTTCAGCAAATGGTGCCGGGATAACTGGATATCCATATGCAAAAGAATTAAGGTCTACCCCCACCTCACACAATATATAAAAACAATAAAATGGATCAAATGCCTGAATAAAAGAACCATAACTTAAAAACTCCTAGAAGAAAACATATGGTAGCCTCTTCATATGTTAAGCAATGTTCTCTTAGCCTTTATACCAAAAGCACAAGCAAGAAAAAATACACGAATGAGTGGGATGTGATCAATATTTTAAAAATTTTACATCAGATGAATGTATCACTAAAGGAAAAGGACAGCCCTACACAAAGGGAGGAATTCTCTGGAAATCACATATCCGATAGGTGTTTAATATCCAGTTTATATAAAGAAATCCTACAACACAACAACAAAAAGGGAAACAACTTAATTAAAAAATGGCAAAAGTCTTGCATGAACATTTCTCCAAAGAATAAATCATTGCAAATTACCAGGAAGTACATGAAAAAACGCCCAAAAATCATTAGTCATTAAGAAAGTGCAAATCAAAAGTACAATGAGATAACATTTCATACATCCTAGCATGGCTACTCTTAAAAAAATGGAAGATTACAAGTGTTGGATAGGATCTGGAGAAATAGGAGCACTCATTCAACTCTGGTGGCATTGTAAAATGGTGCAGTCACTGTGGAAGATAGTCTGGCAGTTTCTCTCAAAGTTAATATGGAATTATCATAGGACCCTGGAGTCCCACTTCTAGGTACATACTCAAAAGAATTGAAAGTGTGGACAGTTACTTGCTCCCTCATGTTCATGCTGGCATTATTCACATTTACCAAAAATGGAAGCAACCCAAGTGTCCATCAACTGATAAATGCATAAACAAAATGTGGCTTATTCAGATAATGGAATATTATTCAGCTGTAAAAAGGGATGAAGTTCTGATACACACAACAACATGGGTGAACTTTGAAGACATTTTGTTGAGAGAAATAAGTTAGACACTATAGGACAAATATTATATGGTCACACTGATTTGAAATAATAATAAACAAATTCATAGAGTCAGAAACTAGAATATAGGTTACCAGGAGCCAGTGTGGGGGTAAGGAATGGGAGTTAATGCTTAAATTTTATAGAGTTTCTATTTGGGGTGATGGAAAAGTTTTGTTAATGGATGGTGGTGAGGGTAGCACATATTGCTCATGAAATTAACAGCACTGAATGATACATTTGAATGTGGTTAAAAGGGAAATTTTTACATTGTATATATGTTACTAGAATAAAAATTAAAGAAATAATATAGGACCTTACAACACAAACTCTAAAAGTAAATTTGCAACTGACTTTTTAAATTATTCACATAACTAACTGACATACTAAGCTCCATTACTTCTAATGTGTTTGTAAATTCTCTTGGGCCCACTGTTTAAACAATAGTAATATCTGAAAGTAATAAGAGTTTTATTTACTTCTTTTCAACTCTTATAACTTAAATATTTTTCTTTACTTATTGCACTGCCTAGGAACTCTACTATCATATTGAATATAAGTAGTTTTGGTGAGTATCTTTATATTATTCACAGTTTTAAAGGAAACACTTCCAAACTTTCCCATTTAGTATGATGCAGTAATGCAGCAAATTACACTTGTGGATTTTTAAGACAATTCATAACATTTAAAATACTACACCATGCTTGCAAATGGTTCAAATAAACTTAATGATCATATAACTTTAGAATAATCATTAGATTTTCTTTGCTTTATTTTGTTTGTTTTACTAGTGTTGCAACTCTGGTTATGAGGTAAATGGGCATGTAATCTTTTGATTGGTTTTGTTATTAATTTAAGCTGATTTCATTGAAAGAGCTGAAAAGAGTCTTCTTTTGTATCTTGAAAAATAATAGGCATTTGGGATGACCATTTCTTTCAGTTAGGTGGATTTCTCTTATGGGAATTCTCTGGGTCTGGTGTTTTTTTTATTTTTTTATTTTTTATGTGTAGTCATTTTTACCACTATGTAAATTTATCTTAAAAATCTTAAAGTAGTTCAAGCTTTTTATTTCATCTTGAGTAAATTGTTTTGAGTTATATTTTTCTGCGTCTTTCTTGATTTACTTTAAATTCAAAACTTATTTGTATGTAGTCATTAACAGTGGTTTAATTTTAAATAATGTTTTATCTCTATTGTATCTGTCATAATTCTTCCCTTTATATCCATAAGATTTCTTGATTGCAACTTCTACCTTTTCTCCCATCATTTTTGCAATATAAAATATTTTTGTTAAAAATTTAAGAGATTTTACAATGCTAAATTTTTCTCTCAGAAAATGTAAGAGTATGAATGTGGTATGAGTTTTTATTTCACCTACCCTTAATTTATTAGAGTACCCCAGATTTTATGTGGACTGTATGAAAATAAAACTTGCCATGTTAATTTTTAGAAGCTTTAGATAGAGTTTACAATAAAGTTAGTATTCCTTTAAAGTAATTTCAGGGAATGCAGAAAGACTACCTAATAACTCAGAGTGAGGTTAAGAAAAATAGAAAGAGAAAATATCAGTTAAATTTTAAGTAGAGATGTACCTTTACTGATTTCTGGTATGTTTATACCATAAAAAATGCCCTGAAACATAAATACATAGAGATAATGCCTTTCAGTCCTATGTTGAACCATAGTACTATGTATTACTAAGATCAGAGCAACAATCAATCCAATATTATTTACAGCAAATGCCATTGGATGACTAAAGATATTACTCTACAGAAAAAATAGACAGAATAATGCATAACAAAAGTACATATACTTCTCTTTCTTGGACTTACTTTTCTATTAAATATATCAATAAATATTTAAATGTCTGTCACTAAAATTAAAAAAAAAATGTATAGTATACTCAAAAGAAGCATAGTACATTGTCACAATTATTTCAGGCTAGTAACCTATCACTGAGTGAGAAATTAAAGGAAACTTTCTTTTTATTTTAAAAGTTCTTATTATTCAACAGTTTAATATAAAATTAAATTGAAAAAATAGAATTACACACTGCAACTTTGTTTTTATTTCAAAGAATTCTTAGATATTTTCAATTGATGCACTCCTCACCTCACCTTATTAAGATCGTATTTTTCACGTGTGAAAATTTATAACAACTTTATTTATGAATGGAATTTACCTTTTCTGGCAAAGATAAATTTTAAATTATTTATTAAACCTCTTGCCCTAAAATTCACAGTTCCCTGTCCATTCACATAATACAGAAGAAAATTTTTTAAAAAGACCATCTTACTGACCCAAAATATAAATTAATTTTCAAACAGATAATAATGTGATCTTCTTATCCAATTAGAAACATCAAGACATTGGAAAATTTAACTGAATTCATTCCATTCTGACTTTAAAAGTATGCTTTATAACTCTGAAATCTTTTAACTGTAAAATACTTGTAACTCAGAATTAATTGTTAATATCAAGGTTATGATTCAAGCTATTAATAGAAATATTGAAGAGAAAAGTTGTTTAATGGGACCATTCTGATTAGCACCTAGTAGGAAAATTCAGAAAATATGACCCCAGGTAATTTTCCCTATCTGAAATGCTGATTTTTAAATGTATATAAACTTTTTGTGCTATTTAATAGAACATCAAATAATATAAAAAAAGAAATCTTGAATCAATAAATAAATCCTGAGCTATAAATACGGCAATGCATAATAATAAAAATTTTGATTATCATTTGAAATATAAACAATTAAAGTACATGTGAGAAAGTGGATATATCAAAAATGGAGATTTTTAAATGTATACTGATAGATACAGAATAGTAAATTAATAAACTAGAAAGTTGTGATTAAGTTTAAAATTATTTTGACCAATATCTATTACTATAACAGGTTCAACAATAAATAGAAGAATTCTAGTTTAATATGGCACCTAAATTTTCTTTATATGACTGTACTTAAAATACCTTCTATCAATTTACCTTTATAATAACATGATGCTTTATAATAAAAGAAAATCCAACTCATGAACCACAAATAAATGCAAGTGATGATAAAATAAAAATGCCTGAAGAAAATATCTAGTAAACACTATACCAATAATTAGAATTAAACTATAAGGTCCATGTTCTCATTTATAATTAGATGAGAGGTTCCAGAGTAGGTAACAACTTTGAATCAAACTAACTTGGGATTTCAGGGAATAAAATAACCAGAATATAAGGAAACCATACCTGAACTACATAGGCATTTTCTTGCAAGCCAACTTCATAAAAAGTTCAATAGTCCCTTTACTCCAACCCTACGTTATTATCAAGATTAGTTCTATTACTTGTGAATACATTTAGAGGGATTTATGTCTGTTATAAAGGATGAATTGAAGAAGGATTTTCTAATGTGTTGTACCCTGGCTCTCATAGAAGCATAAGGAAAAAGTGCATTAAAGAACAAAGGCCAAAACAAGAGATGATTGTTAAATTATTTTATTGATAAAAGGGAATTTATTGTTAGGCATAACAAATTAATTTGAATTGAAAGACTGATTTGAGAAATCAAAGCTTCCAACATTAGCTCTTAAAGTGAAGGGAGCTACAGACATCCCACTGAAGTTGTTTTGAAAATTAACAGACATGAGTAGGAACAGTCACATTTATGATTGTGGCAGGCAGTCTCTAAGGTTGTCCCATGTTCATGGGACCCATTCTTTGAGTGTGGGAAGTACCTGCCCCTACTTCTCATCAATAGACTATGGGAAGGTGATGGGATGTCACTCTCATGTTTACGTTGATTGGTTATGTTACCATGATTATTTTAATGTGTCAAAGTTGATAATATAGACTATTAGAAAATACTAAAATATATCATAATGTTTAAAAGTGATGACATAATATCTCTTTTAAATTCCTCACCAGGTGTAGCAATTTGGTATTATTTATGAATTCCAAAAATAGATATTGGATTGTGTTTGTAAACTGGTCTGTTCCTCTGGGTGTATGACATTGTATTAGACTCAGTGGTTTCACTTTTACTTTACTAAATCAAGATTAGGGCTTTTATTTGACCATACCATTAGGGTGACTTGGTTTGAGGTCCTGCCTACAGCTAGTCTACAGCTGTGGGCTATATAAACAGATCCTCAATCAAAGAGAGGGAAGTAAACACACAGAGAAAGATAACACAGAGAATTGAGTTTTTGATGCTGGAGCCCAGGAGAGAGAGAGCCAAGCCATTCACCTGATAATTTACAGCTGGCCTTGTGGAGAGAGCAGAGCAGCTGAGCCCAGAAGGAGACAAGCTCTGGGAAAGAGATGAGCCTTATGCCAGCCTACAGCTGAGATCAGAAAAAGCTGGGACCATGGAGCCTTAAGAGGAAGAGGAAGGCTGAACCCTTGCAAAGATTGGCAGCCATCTTGATCCAACACATGGCAACAGACATTGGTGAGGGAAATAACTTACTCTGTATGGCCTTGTGACTATAAGCTTCTACACCAAATAAATATTCTTTATAAAACCCAATAGATTTCTGGTACTTTGCATCAGCACCCCTTTGGCTGACTAATACACCTGGTACAAAATTTAATAATAAAACCTAGAAAATATAGTTTTGATTTTAAATGTGCAGTTCTACATTTTCTGTTTTGTTTTATAGACAGCACATTGTATTTCAATGGTCATTTAAATGTCACAAATAATGTATATAATTTTCCTAAATACTATGTATCCTCAACATGTTTCAGTAAATATAGAGACATCTTTACACTTAATTCTACTCATATTCATTATTGCAAATAACAATGTCAGGAATGAACATATTTTTAATTAGTTTTCAATGAACAGGTATATTTTAAGCATCTAGGGTACTTGTTACCATAAGACAGCTATTTCCAATAGACAGGTCCTCCCGGTCTGACGCTACAAAGGACAAACATGTCTTCTAGTGAGAGGGTGATTTATTTTGAGTGTGCAAGCACGTAATTGATGGAATCTTCCCCAAACCAGTTCAAAGTGAAAATGGGAGCTAAGGTTTTTATAGGGTAAAAAAAAAAAAAAGGTAATTGAGAAGACAAACAAGTATAAAAAAAAAAAAGTAATGTGTAAGGAGGGTATGTGCAATTTCTCAGTCCTGTGTTGTCTCAGGCACATCCAACTTGCCCTTGATTTCAGTAGCTAGTAAACCAAAGTTTAGATATAGATATGCAGGTGTAAGGCCTTCGTGGCTCCTTTATCAGACAACCGTTCAAGGATATCAAACTTTTTACAGATTTACGCCATTCTGTCTACTTGTGCTTTGAGACGTTATCTTACTCCTGCAAGCATACTGAGAAGGTCTGGTTAATATCCCTCAGGGAAACTCAGTCCAAAGAATAAACTTCTAAAATTAGATTAATAGAAAACCAGCTCAATTAGTTTCAGAATTTTCAAAGCTGCTTAAGAAATTTCAATAACCACATTTTCCAGCCATCATACTTAACACTATATTATTAAATTTATATGAAATAAAAAATAAACTATTAATTCCTACCATCAGATATGTTATAATCTATCTGAAGTAAGAACTAATATAGTATATAATTAGCTATAAATTTTAAAAACATTAAGAAAATAGGAAAACAAAATTTGCAGTAGACATTTGAAAGGTCATAGAGAATAAGGGACTCTTGGATTTTATAGGCTAGGTCATATTAAAATAGGAAGCAAAAATCATGACGGTAAGGAGATGTTTTTCTTTTGTTCATATTAAATTTAAGGAGTTGACTATCAAAAAGAAATGTCCAGCTTAAATTTGTGTCTGGACTAGAGATCACATTATGATATAAAAATGTATAAATACATGTACTGTGATAAATATATAAATATATACTGTGAAAAAGGAAGAGAGAGTTTCATCTGATATTGAATTTCTAAAAGGAATATGCTTGATTTTGTTAATTTACCTAATTGTTATTTCCTTCCCTTTCCTTTGCTTTTCTTTTTCTAATAAAATGGTGACACAATTAGAAAAGCGTGATTTTTAAAGATATTTCATAATGAATTATTGTATGTTTTAGAGAAAAAGTATAGACATTGCATCATAATTAAAATATATTTATTATTTAAGGAAACTCTAAGCAATTATTGGCTTCAGAATTTCATGTTTACTTCAGAATACTTTTCAGAGAGTCCAAAAGTCTAGGGAAAATTAGGATTTCCCAGCTAAATTGAGAGAAAAGTTGCTAAATTTTGGACCATCCACCAAACAAATTCTTTTCTAGATCTCTATAGCCATTGGGGATTTTAATCTTGGAGATTATATATACACACTCATACATATACTTTTATATACATATACCATATATATTCTATATGTGTGCACACATGCAAATATAAAACTACTCTGTCCCATTTACCTTGTAATTAATAAAGCTATCCTCTGGTATTTTGGGTTGGGAACAGAGAAAGAGAACTTCCTCCATCTTTGTCATCCCACTTTTTGACAGAGCAGACAATGATATTGATTATCTAAGGTAATCTACGGAGCCTCTAGCCAGCCTCAGTGTGGGCATAATAAGGCAACAGAAACAGAATGGCTGGCAATGAGATACCAAGAGATGTGACCTGAATTTCTCATCATAAGCCAATGTTATGTAAGTCAGTGAACCATATAATTAGTGTGTTCAGCAACATCTGAGTATAAAATGTAAGGGTTATAGAGTAGACAGGCTCAGACAATTGTGGAAATAAGTATTAAACTGCTTGGAGAGGTAGCTCAGACTCCCAAGGTACGTAGCCCTACTGTGTGTCTCTCTTTGTCTCACACTGCACCTATGGCTTCATGTAGATTGTTCTATGACCATTTAACAGATGGAACTGTATCATTTTCCTTCCTATAAAGTGAATTCATAAATTATAGTTATGAGGTAATAGCAATATATCTTTATATGAGTTTGTGTTGCACAGGTTTGTGTTGCACAGGTGTGTAATTTGCTGGAAGTCATCAAATAATACACTTAGAATTTGTTCATATCATATGTAAATTTTACCTGAAAAAAGAAACATAAACAAATATTGAATGTAAGCTAATGATAAGAATGTTAAATCATTTGAGGTAAAGTATTCAAGGATTTATTACTTTCTTTGAATTGCATCACAAAATAAGTTGCATAATGACTGGAAAAATTTGAAAGGAATGGTATGGAAAATAGTCCATCCTCTAAGATTGCCCCAAGCCTCAGAGGATGTTTGCAAGTGGGCACTGCAAATGAAATACCATCAATGGGATGATAAATAAGGCAATCTGAACCCATAATTGGTGGTGATGATAAGAACACTGTGAGCAAGAAGGCATATTCACTCCTGGAATATGGATAAATCTCTATAAGGATAAAACCTCACCCTTTCAGGGATGGGAGGAATTCAAAGTGACACCAGTTGGCTGGCTGTTTATCACAGCAAATTGTATCTTGTTGGGTTTTCAGCATTACCCATAGACAGGCCTTGAACCAGAAAACCCATATTTTTTATTCCATGCATATCTTCCAGCCTTGCTTCCAAAGAATCATTGTAAATAGAATCATTGAGAAAACACTTGAGTCAGTGGGAAAAAATGTTGAATGGCATGTGCAGGATGGGTCATCTTTCCTCCCTGATTATGACATTCATATGCCATAATGCAATTTATTCTCCACATTGAAGAGAACATAATTTTTTAAATAATCATGTAAATGTGTTTGTGCCTTTTCTCCTTAAAAACATTCAACTATTTCTTTTTTTTAGTATAGAAAACAAATTGATGTATATGGATACAATAGCTTGTACATACATCCAATATCTAGCTCCCGATTACATCTTCACCCTTTGTCCCTTTTTTGTTGCATTTTCAATAGTTGTGGAATTTTATTTTTTTCAACATAAGATTCCTTTTTCAGACTCTATTACTACAAATTTACTGTTTCCTCTGTCTGGGAACTTTCTCTTCACATTTCTAAAGTATCACTAACTCCTATCTATCTTTAGGAATCTGCTTAAATGCTATTTCTACAAGGAAGTTTTCTCTAACTTCTGGTCTAAATCAAATACCTTTAATTTATATTTTCCCAGCAAACTCAATTTCCACTTTTCTAATCACATGTACTCTGATATTACCTTTTTGGTCTTTATCTCCCCCACTAGATTCTATAAAGTTTAAGATCATGTTTGCTATCATCATAATTATATCCATTGTTCCTAGAATATAATAGACTAGACCTGAATATTTTTTAGAATTAATAAATAATCACTTTGGCATTATGTAAACCACTATCTAGAAAAAGGATGAATTTTGTGAACATTTCTAAAGCTTATTATTTCAAACATTTGTTATAAAAGTATATTATTGCATCACGTTTGTATATAAACATATTTAGCCAATTCTGACATTATTGAAAGCTCCACTCAAATGCTTCATTTAGGGAATTATCCTAACCTTAATGCCAACACTTCCTCAACTCTCCAATGCAAGTAATATTCCCTTCCTTTGACCTCTATTTCGTGGTCAGCAATTATATTATAATTAACAGACTCTACTTGCCCTGTAGTTATTTTCATACACATCGTTACTTCTTACTAAACTTCTAGGAGGGACTGAAAGCAGTATTATCATCACCTTCTGGTATGGAGCTAATAATGTTCACTCAGTATTTGCAGATTACAAATGGACTGAGGGAATATACTAAATCTGTATTTCTAAATTGTATGTAGGTGGTCCTAATGGCCAACAAAGCACCTGCTGGAGAACCTTCATTTGTTAAATGAATTAAGTAAAATAATGAATGTTATAAATCATTTAAATATCCCAAATATCTTGGTATAATATGTCTTCCTCTATGTCTCATCTAGGCCCTAATGGCTGATTTCCTGTCTGTTTCCTGATTTTCTGCTGCTGTAAGATCACCTTCCAAAACATTTCATATTTATGTCCCACTGAAATCAGCTTGCCCAGTGTGCCCCTGATTCCTGCCTCCTCTTCAGGTTAACATAAGAGCTCTGAATCAGAGAAGCAACCTCATGTATTGAGACACTTGAAAATGAGAGTACAAATTCTGACTTAGCAACTGTACAACTTTTGGCAAGTTGTCAATATTATACAACTACCAAATGGTGGCAAATATCATAAACATGGTATAAGCACAGTGCAAAGATTACAAAAAAAATATATTGAATTAATGGCGGATAGTTGAGGCTTAACAAATTATAATAATTATTTTGACTATTCATCTATGTAACACTTTTTGGTCCAGTTCTTTGCCTTATGTCTATTTTTCACTGTTTATATCTTCTCTGACAGCAGGCTTTATTTTTCCTTCACAAACCTTTTTCATTGTTTCATTTTCTTTTATTTAATCTTGATTTTATTAGAACAATTTTAAGAAATTGTGCTGATATAAAATGTTTTGCAAACCCATCTCCAAATCAATGAAAGAAATGAAACTTCAATTATTTTTAAAAAATAAGAACTAACACAACTGTTAATTGAAGAAAAAATGAAAGTTTTAATAATAAGAAGAGGAATTAAAAACAGTCATATAAAATGAGGAATTATATTTAATAGGTGAAAAAGCTTGCACACTAGCCTTAGGACTCTGGAAGCAATTTATTTTTGCCCAAAGACATTTGACTTTTAATGACCTATTTTAATAAACTTGGCATATCCCATGAGGAATTGTTAAAGAGTTCACAAGAGTCATAGAGCTAACATGTAATAGGATTGGCTTCACTCCATTCAATTATATCTGTCAGCTGAAGAAAAAATTCCTTTGCTCACTGGAGCACATGCCAAATAAAATGCAGGCAAAATTATCTGTTAAAATATGGTAACAGTAATAAGTACAAGTCCATTGTATATACTATGAATGAGTTTACATGGCATACTGTACAGATAGATTTTCCCTCCTTGGTATTAATATCAAAGGGATGCCTATTTGTATTGTGTACATTAGGGTAAATGAATCCCTTTAAACTAGAATAATACACATAGTAATGTAAACATACAGAGAAGATTACTCCAAACTATTGTTCCTATAACCCTACTCTGAATATATTGATGTATGCAATAAGTTTTGTCTTTCCAAAACTGATGTTTTGAACTGTTTGCACATATAAGTGCCCTTCTACTCAATATTTAAATCTTATAAATTAATTTATTTACACAATTATGACTTATTAGGTACCCATTTCAATGGCTTGAAGATTAAAATACTTCTTCAATCTAACAAAGGAAAAGGTTAGCTCTTACTGCTTGCATATCTTTTTAAAAATTTCACTTTGATAGTGAGAAAAAAACAACTATGTTGGGAGTGGATGTGGTTTAGGCAGTTGGGCACCTGCTTCCCACATGGGCAGTCCCAGGTTTGGTTCCCAGTGCCTCCTAAGAAGAAACAAGCAGACAGTGAGCAAGAACAATGAGCAAACAGACAAGGGAGCCATCTGGAGGCGGGGGTGGGGGGGTGGGGGGGGTGGGGGGGGTTATTTTTAAAATTTATTTTTAAATAGCTATGTTTTCATATCTAAGTTTTCTGTCTCTATTCCATTGACAATGCAAGTTTCTTGCATAGATGTGTTCTTTCCTCACCTATCTGCCTTTGGTTATGAGTGGTTATCAATTAACATTAAAGTCATTTTTTACGAGAACATTTCTTTAACTGAGGTACTTCGTATTTAATATATTTATAAATTCTAAACTGTTGTATAAAATATAAATGGAAAAGTGTGGAGCACAAGTCACACATTTAGAAACGGAGCATCCTTAAATAAATTCCAGAATGAAAGCCAAATAAAATTCACAACTAAGTTAATCTGACTCTTATTGATAAGTGTGACTCTTAATGGCTAATGTGTAATTAGGTACAATCAGTAAAAATTTGTTGTAAATGACTGCAATCAATATTACTTTACCACAAACAATCTAAGCATTTTTTTGTCATTTGGAAAGGAGTACGGCCATGGGAGGAAAAAAGTTACTCAAACTTTGCTCTTTTGTTTGTAAAACTGGTGGAATTGATCCACTTTTTCACCCTACACCAGTTTCTGTTTGAAGTCAAGGCTTTGCGTCTTCTCTGGATATTAGGTGAAAGTACTTTTGAAGTTAATCCCATTTGGTCCTTGGACAGTAGTGGTTGGTCTGCTTCATACTCAACAATTGAGGCTACGAACTGGTGAGCCAGGGACTTCTAAACACAGTATTTTGTTGGACTTTCTGCTACAAAGTTCTATTGGGTATTTATGGTAAGGTCTCAAAATAGATTGCTACTCTGCAAAGGTTCCATGCCTCTGTTCCTTCATCCTTTTGACCACTAAGAAAATTGCTGGAGTTTTTATTCAATGTAAACCATCTCTGTTGCAAACATATCTCCTAAAGAGTTTTCTGACAAACACATCCATTAAATTTGATCATATTTGATGGCATAAACCTGTATAATTTGTGTTTAAAGGGAACTGTATTTGCATAAACCCTGCTCTCTGAACACCAAAACTGTTTTGAATATAATCCCAGGGAGCCCATCAAAGAGTTATAATCCCCATGATAGTACAAAGAAAATCACCTTATTGGAGATGAGGAATACCTGAGAAGTCTAAACTTCTATTCAGTATTCAATTCAATTATATAATAACAGAAAAAATATTCTGCAATACGTAAAGGAAATGAATAGGCAAGAATAAGAAGTTCTTTTGGCTTTCTTGGTTCAGGTGGATAGGAAGAAATTTAGTGCATAGTGACAGATATTTGATTCCTTATGATGAAAAGATTGCTGTCCCCAGGTGGTTTTCAAGAACTCATTAAGAAGAAAAGGTGACAGGTTATGACTACTTATTACTAAATAAAAGTTAGAGAAACACTCAAAGGTTGGAAAAATAAAATAAAATGAATCCCCTATGAATACCTGGATCTGGCATTTGAATCAGTTGAAAGCACAAAGGAATGCAAGCATGTTTATATTATTTAAAAGATCATAATATTATACATGGGGTTCTATTTTAATTAGCTAAATAACATCAAAGATACTGAGTGACATGGTATACCTATATAATAAGAGAAAAAATAATCTTTTTATTTCACTTTTCAAAATAAACTCGTCTCAAAACTGTGAGGCAATATAATAAAATGAAAACATTGATAAAGAGAAGGAAAGGAAAGAGAATAATTTTAGAGCTAGGGAAATAACAAGGGACATATTTGAACTGGTGTCATCAGGTCCTCTAGAGCCTTGATACTCAATAGATGATCTGGCAGCATCAACATTATCTAGGACCTTGTTAAAACTGCAGGATGCATTTTCCTAAGAAATTCTCCTCTAGATAAAAATTAAACACACTGGAAGGCAGAAATTAATAAAAGGTGAGTTTCTTTTGAAGATAGAGTAGCAGAAAACAAATTTTGCATATTTAATATGAACATTTGCCTTAAGCTAATACTATTCCCTTCCTTCTTTGTAAAGGCTTAAAATTCAAGGCATTGCCTTCTTGACACCCTTCTTACCTGGCAGGATCTTGGCTCACTGTTTCTTTCCTTATTTTATTGGCTAATCTATTACAGCCCTGACAACAAATGTTCCAAAATCTCAGACCTTAGCACACAATTCTTTTATTGAACTCATTCCTAATTAGCTCTTATAGTTTTTCAAATCACCTCCAGGATGATTAATCTCAATTTTCTTTAATCATTTTTTCACTGAAATTTGATCACAGAAACATCTGCCTACCTAGTATATTTCATCTTGGATGTTACCTAAGACTTCAGATAAATGTCTAAATCCATTCATCACAAATCCAACTAAAACAAGATTTCCTTCTCAAACATATACTTACACCTCAAAATCCTGCTAGTCTACTAAACCAAAATTCTAATTATTTTGGCTTCATATTCTTATGTGTGTCCAGAGCCTGATATAAGGTAAACTATAAAATGTAACAAAACATTGTATGTATCCATTATTTTTCACCATACTTATACTTAAAAAATCTAATTTTGACTCCATTAGCTCACTTTTACAATATTCTAACATTATCCCAGATATTTTTTTTCTAATCATAGCTTTCCATCACATTATTTAAGGTGTTTTTCTCACAATCACCACCTTTCCATGTCACTAAACACTAAAATTTGTTTAATGTATTTCTACCCCTTCCAAGTCTCATTACTCTGCCTGATTTTGAAGGTTTTTTGTAATATTTCCCCATGCAGCCTACATACTTCTTCAAGTAAAATTAATAATTCTTTCTCTAGATAATCTTATTTTAAGTTTCAATTGGCATAATGTATTTAAAATTAAATTTTAATTTATTATTTTTTAAATCAAATATGTATTCACACGTTTATGTATATTATTACATAAATATTAAATATTATGTATTTAGCATAAAGTGAATTTATGCTAAAAGTTTATACTTAAAAATTCAGGCCCCCTCCCTTTCCATTCCAACTCTGAGTCCTATTCCCCAGACACAATTTTCTTATGATTTTCTTCTTATATTTATCTCTATGTTCTATATAACAACTTTATACAGTAACTTATCAAGTTTCTGATATATTAATTTCCCATTGAAACTTACGACATAGCTCTCTTACAAACCATTTCTCTATACCCCTTTCTACCATGCAATCATTATTTCTTTCTATTCTCAATGTTTAGTTATAATATTTGGTTACTGCTGTATATATTGTTTACATTATTATGCCTATAAACACTTTTCTTAGCAGAGTCATGGACTTTTATGTAGTTTTGGTATATTATGGCATTATATTGTCTTTATTTTTCATTTAGTTTTCTATGTATTTAATATTAATCCAAGTTTTAACTCTGTCATAAATAAAAATGGTTTCTAAATGCAATCAAATATTAATTAAAATATCTTCTGAGACAGATATTTATATGTTATTTATTTTAATTAACTATTAATAATTATATGTTTTAATACCTGTATTTGTCCATAAGAGAGCATAAATACAGGACTGATGGCATGATATTGTGGCAAACTGGCAGCTTTTGGTATGAATCTGGCTAAGTGCCTTATTTCATTTGTCCAGCAGGGTTTTGTTTGTATTTATTCTTTTTCATAAATGTGAATACCTTTGAGGGAGTGATGTTTTCTCTAGTTCATTGGTGCAAGACCTTCCTATTTCTTGTACCCAAATACTTCATGCATTTGTATTACCCATGGCCTCTGAATGCATTGTGAGACCTAACTTTGAGATCTGCATATTAACTTCCCTTCTGGGAACATCTAACTTTCTTGCTTTGATATTCTTTTTACGTCATTGTTTTTCGTTCTTGTAAAAAAAATTTATTCACCATAGTTTAGACTATAGTAAGTTCTTGAGATAACTAAATTGATTTTGGAGTAACACATGTGCATAATTTTAAAATTAGCACATTACGAACTAAAAACATGTAAACAAAAAAATAATTTCCAAGACTCCTATGCATAAAAACCATCTTTTATTTGTAACTGTATTCATTAATTACAAAAAGGATATAATTGCTATTTTATATGAAAACTGATATTGCATATCAGTCCTATTCTATTGTAATGTGGCATTTTTTTAATGATATGTGGATTGGGAATGTGCATTTAATCTGTCCTTCTCTTTTCCATGCTGTATTTATTTTCAATTTAACTCAATTAATTATTGTGAAAAATAATACAATGTTGTATATTAACCTCTACCAATACTACATCATCCTTGATGACACTAAATGTGCATTCTTGCCAATGACACAGCCTCTTGATATATACAACTATGCTTACAGCACTCAGTAAGGTGGAATAAAGAAACCATATCCTATTAGAATTGATTTCAATAAACTTACTAAATACATTGGATGCATTTAGTGCCCGCAGACTTTGGTTTGAATTATGCAAATTATCATTGAATTTTATCTGTTCTCTTAAAATAAAAAAAAGAACTTTCTAACTTGAATATTTACTTGCCAATGAGATATGATTAAACTATGTTAATCCTGTAATTAATACTTCTGATAACTAAATCTATTTCAGTAAAGTCTAAAGTTATGGAAAATGTCTAAGAAACAAATGATTTGAATCTGAAAGAAAACTAAGATAAAGATCAATTACATATTTCACATGACTAACAATCATTTTACAAATGGTTTAGCTTCTGAGAGTTTGTTAGATTTTATTGTTTATTCCTCCTATCCTCACTCAATTGAAAACCAATAGAGATCTTTAGATGGCTCATAGTAACTGTCATGGCAATCATAAAGAGTTTATATTCAGTAAATATAGATTAAATGTTTTGGTTAATGTCCACGAGGCTGACATTTTTTCCATGACATATTTTGTTTGAAAACACACACACACACACACACACACACACACACACACACACACTACATTATTTATTTAAGTTTTCTTGCTTTTCTCACCTTGTATCATTGTTTTAACTTTGAAGAAGAATGCACTGAATCTTTTTATAATTATCAGGCAAGTAAAGTAGAATCAAGAAAGCTCAGTGCATCAAAACTGATTTTAATACTTAGACACCTAGTTAAAGAATATATCAATTGCTACAGTATTAATGATTTCATCTCCCTAAGGAATATAGAGATATTGAAATCACATTTAGATAATTTCATGCCTTCCTTTGGAGTTAATGAATAAATGTGTGAATATGTGAAAACACATCATTTCTAATCTAAAATACTTGAAAAGAAATATTAATGAGAACTGGATCTGATTCAAAAACAAACAAACAACAAAGACAGACACACAAATAAAGACAAAAGTACCCAAGAAGTAAGGAAAGGATTTCAGGAAACCTGAAACCTCTTAACTGATACAGTAGGCTCTGTGACTAAATTTCAATTCTTTGCATCATTCTTTATCCTAAAAAGTAAAGAATTTTAAGAAAATCTATTTTTGTCATAACCCATCATGAACCACCCTGACCTATTCATGAAAACTATGCAAACCCCTCACCACAGCCTACATGCCTTATGATCTAGACTTTGTCTGACATTGACCTCACCTGATATCACTTTCTCTCACACCTAATAGGATCTTGCTTTGGGGAATGCCCCAGACTCACTATCTTTCCACCACCCGGACCGTTTTTGAAAAGCTCTTGCCACTTTGCTAGCCTTGTTTTCATTTCCTTATAATCCAGTATTTCTTTTGCTTAATTTTTCTTTTTTAAAAAGATTGATGGCATTTTATCTATTATTTATTTATTTGTTTGTTTGTTTTGTCCCTATAACTAGAATGTATGTTCTATGGTACAAAAATATACATTGTTTCTATCTTTTTCAAAGTCTCAGTCTTAATACCCAGAATGAAGCTTAGATATAATAGTAACAAATTTACATTTCAAAAATATGAATATAACTGCTCAGTTTGATGAATAAATATAGTAAATTTAGTTGTAATCAAAATAGAATATTTTTAATATTGACTTATGTATGTGCATCTTGGAAAATTCTATACTTGCAAACAAAGTGAAGGGCTGAAACATCTTGGTAGATAAAATATAATTGTTACTGAATTTTATCTTTAGTAGGCTATTTTCTTCTCTCTGCAAATCTTAGTTTTCTTCTCAAAATCTTAGGTAAAAATAAAATAACTAAGACTTTTCAAAAAGCAGTGTATTTTCTTTCCTCTTGGCCCAATTATCCTACCAAAAAGTCATTTGATTTCTCTTAGATTTTGTTTTCTAATCAGTAAAATGGAGACCATGACACATTTAATAGTAAGGTGCCTTGTCCATAATATTTTCAGCCCACTTTGGGATGCATTATTGACCTTTAATGTTGAGGTCTTCATAAATTACTCTGTAAAAATATATGTATTTCTACAATTTAAAATCATCTATGTTTTTATGTAGCCTAAGTACTTTACTTTACACATGTTCAAATCATAGCCTAAAAACGTATGTAAGTAATTTAAATGAGGAGAAAGCTATTCATGCAATTGGGAGAGAATTTACCACATCATATGTAGCAAATGGATATTCCCTAACACTTTTATCCAATTACTTACTTTTGCTTTCTTATTTCTCACTTTATTTGTATCCTTTCATTATGTGGTAAAGGAAGCATTTAGGTTTGCAAGAATATACAGGGCCAAGAAGATGATGATTGATTTCGGAATAATAGATATCTGAAGCTCAAGCATGCACAAACCCAAACACATGCTCTTATATATTTAGAAGATAATTTAAAGGAATTTTATTGCTACAGTTACCACAAATTCAAATTCAGCTAATTTCTTGCTCTAAAAGATTTATAATACGTAGAAGCATACTTCTTTCTTTCCTTCTTTCTCTTCTTTCTTTCCTTTTCTTTTCTTTTCTTTCCTCTCTCCTTCCTCCCTCCCTTCCTCCCTTCCTTCCTTTTTTCCTTCCTTCCATACCCACTTCCTTCCTTTTTTAAAAATTTTCCTCCCCTTCTTCCTTTTCTTCCTCTTCTCTTCCTCCTATTCCTCGTCATCCTCCTTGTCCTCCCCGTATTCCTCCTCCTCTCTGTTTCATTCTTCTTTGGAGAAAGAAGTGATGAGTAATGGCAGTATGACTTTTATGGCACTTTTCTTCTCACTAAAAACAAAGTGTATCTCAAGCAATCAGTATGGCTAAAGACATCTTCTATTAGGGTAGCAATTAGTGGCAATGCACTTCAGTTATATTAAAAGACTTCCCAATTAGAAATGAAGAACACAATGCCACTGGCATGTTAATGGCAACATCAATGCTTAATACTTGATATTGTCAAGTCACCTTAAAAAGGAAGAAAGGAATAGCTGAATTATAATGAAGAAAGGCACCTTTTACATATTTAGAGTAATTATGTTTCCTTTATCTTTGCCCTGAATTCCAAAAGCATTAGAAATATCATTTTACTTTCTACTTATGAATTACCCCGCTAGTCACATATAAAATAGGTGATATATAAAATAGGTGATTAATTCCATGAACCAGCTTCACAAAAATAAATATGAGAAAATTGAATGGAAAAGTGGAGAAAATAATATTCAGTGCCATATCATTCTCAGAAATTTGCCTTCCCTGGTAGCCCAGCACATTTGCTGCAGTGGGAAAAATTTAAGATCAAAAGCTATATAGTAATTAACAAATTAAAGGCAGGAACAAAAAGTTATACAATAAACAATAAAAAGTTTATAAAATGCAATTTTCTATAAGATCCAAATTAATTTTGCTTATCCTTTCTTAAGTATTAAAATCTACAGTAATATATTCATGACAATATTGACCACGTGAATTGCATGGACGGGGTCTGATTTTAGCACAGAACATAAAAGCAACTCCTGTGACTTCTACATTTCTTCATAAAGCAAGGCTCATGTTAACAATTTGAAATCACTTGCTTAATGCTCTGCTAAAACTAGAAAGATACAAAAGTGACTGTTAAAACCTTTGTGGTTAACTGAAAAATGAGAGAATCACAAATATATTAAACACTGTGTCTTAATGCCATCTCTGAAGACAATACTAGGCTTCCTTTAACTATGTATCTTATTTTAATTTTATGAAACAACCTATGTTGCATTTTATCAAATATATATGGCAATTTGCTTAGGGAAATATTTGCATGTTAATCATGAATAAAAAATGTGATGATAAATGAATGTCACCTATAGCAAAACCTAAGCAAAATACAACCAAAAGCTGGCAGCAGGAATTCTCTTAATGGATAAAGATAAATCACAGTTAATAAATTATAAATGGGCCAAAAAAAAAAAAAAAGCCAAAAGTTTTCCTTGAGGCTGGTGACCTAAGCAGTTAAACATAATTATTTTAAATGCTAAAGTCAGTTTTATTGATATCTCTAATGGATTGCTTTTGACAACTTTTCTGCTTTCTACTACAGTTTTTGTGAAGATTGAAACTCTATGTATATCAAAGTATGGTTGTGCTGTTCAAATTCCACAAGAGTCTTTCTTTTGAAATTAAATTCACTGTGAGATATATGGAATTTAAATATTCATACTGGAAGAAACAGTATTATTTTTACGTAACTTTTTGATTCATATTTAATAAATTTTCAGCTTGGCAAACATTATGTTGGTTGTTTGGAACTGCATTAAAAATGAAATACCACATTCTCAATTTTTTAGACTTTGTCAATAAATATGCAGCTGAAAAAGCATTTGAGGTATTTTTGATATTTCAAATGTAGCTTATTTAAGAATCTCTCTTGCACCAGAAAAAATTTCTATAGTTATCGTAAGGATTCTGAGTAGGGCATAAAGAGATAACCATAGTGAATAATTGCTTATATATATATGTTAAAGATATACTCTATATAATAAGAATCTATATCTATCTATCTATCTATCTTAGTAATGTAGAATGAGAAGATGAAAGTCAACATTACAAACCAGCAATCACAAAATTGCTTCTGTCTTTATGCTCTGATAGCCTAGTAATGAAGAGCATGAGCTCCTATGCAAGAATGCCTAATCTGATCCTAATTCTTCCATTTACTACTTTTATATTCTTGGGAGGATTCTCTAACTTGTCTTTGCCTCAGTTTCATTATCTCTAACATGGAAATTAATATGAGTACATTAGTCATAGATTTCTTTTGAGTGAGTTAATATATGTTAAAGTCCTTAGAGAGTACTTGACTTATAGCAAGCACTCAATAAAATTTAGTTAAGTTTTCTCATGAATAGCTTACAATTTATTCTGAATATTGAATATTTGAATATTTCTACATCTACATTTAATTCATGAATGTAAATAAATTAAAATACAAGTGTAATTTAGATACATTTGGTTTAGATTAGAGCCATGTGTGGATCAATCTGCTCTTTGGCATGTGAGAGATAAGGTCCCAGAAATAAAAGAAAATGCTACAATTTAAGCAAACAAAATTATGTGAACAATTTTAAACATTTTTCTTAATAATAAAATATCGTATGTGTTTTATACATACCTACTCGCAACCAAGAAAGTTTTTAAGGAAAAGCTTTCTTAAAAACTATACTAACACTCATAAATGTGGGGCCGTTTCAGAAAAAGGTTGGAAAAGTTTAGATTAGTAAACCATGACATTTGCATAACATTAGTTTCTTGGAATGTAAATATTCTTAATGAATCCTTGAATTCATTCATTCAATGTATATTGAGAGAGGAGTTTGAGTTTGGCATTAATCAAGGTTTGGAAATCCAGCAGTGAACAAGTCATATAATATCTAGGATATTTTCCTGAAGCAAAAGAAACAAAATGTCACTAAACAAAATAATTGATTTCAGTAAGTGATGTTATTAAGTAATTAAAACCAAATTTTATTTGCAGCAATAAAATTGATGTTCAGGGAGTAACTAAAATGTGGAAGCAATTTAGAACCATTAGCCAAGTAGGACCTCCCTAAGCTGAAACCTGAAACCAAAAAAGAAACACCCATTGAGAATCTGCCAGCTCACAGTGCAAAGGTGGTAAGGTTGTAACTAGCATAGTGAGTTGTTCAAGAAAGAGAAAGAACAATGATGTGCACGTATCTGTTCCTGTCCCTGCTCACAGTTCTTCTGGGTATATACCTAATAGTGGTACTGTGGGATCACATGGCAGAACTATATTTAACTTCCTTAGGAACCGCCAGTCCTCCATGGCACCTGTACCATTCTACATTCTCACCAAAAGTGAGTAAGTGTTCTTATTTCTCCATGTCCTCTCTAACACTTGTAGTTTCCTGTTCTTTCAATAGTGGCCATTCTAATAGGTGTGAAATGGTACGTCATTGTAGTTTTGTAGTTTTGATTTGCGTTTATAATAGCTAATAGCTAATAGCTAGCCATGTTGAACATCTTTTCATATATATTTGTATTTCCTCTTTGGAAAAATATTTATTCAAGTTTTTTATCCCTTTTTAAATGAGGTCATTTGTCTCTTTTATTTTGTTTTTTGTTGTTAATTTTTCATTTTCATTTTTCATTTGTCTCTTTATAATTGAGTTGTAGGAACTTTTTATATATCATGGATATTAAACCCTTATCAGATATGTGGTTTCCAAATATTTTCTCCCATTCAGTAGTCTTTCTTTTTACCAAGATTTTAAAAAAAAGGTGATACTTAAGGAAAAATACAACCAAAGCAAACAATGGACTAGGAAATATAATATATTAGTTCTCTTCCATTAATGG
>JAQZBX010001196.1:0-22263 GCA_029593785.1 Cabassous unicinctus | reverse complement strand
AATGGTAGAATATGTAGGTTGATTTTTAAATATTCTTCTACATGAAAAAAGAAATATAAAAACAAAACAAAACAGATGAGATTTCAAGAAGGTGACAGAGTAAGGAGCTCTAAGATTTGGCTCTTCTCACAGGCCAGCTAGTATTCAGTCAGGGTCTGTCTGGATCAACTGTTTGGGGCACTCCGGAGACCAGAAGATCACTGTACACCATTCAGGGAAATGCAGAAGGAAGAGACTGACAATGTGCTGTGAGGATTCCTGAGTAGATCCCTTTACTTTGTAGGGGCTGCTTCCCATCCCCCACTGGTAAGGCAGGCTGCCTTAGGATCCACTCCCAAGATGGAAACAGAAGGTCCCTTTCCCAAAAGCCTGGCCCAAACTATGGCAAATTTAGTTAGCTGGATTCCAATGATGAGCACAGCTAAGTTTAAGCCCATCCAATCCAGAAAGAAGTTTGCAGGTTTTGTTTTAACTTCCCCCATGGCAGGAGTGGAAGCAGAGTTGATAGAAAAATACACTAGGCTCCCTGGACAGTAGGGATCAGTTTCAGCATATCCTGGTTGGATAGCCACCAGAGGCCACTGCTTGTGCCCCTACACTTGGCAAGAATGGAAATTGGGTGCATTTTGATCACTTTCTCAGGGCAGAGTAGACAGATTCACCCCACACACCTTATAGGGCCAAGGTAGTCCTCACTCCAATGTGCCCCAAGCAGGAGAGGAAGTGGTGCACAGTCCAAAAACTCTCTAAGGGCAGCACAAGCAGAATCACCCCCCCACCCCCCAATTCAGAGGCCAGCAGAGGTCTGGCTCTAACACATGCCAAGCAAGAGAGAAAGTTCGACACTGTTTGAACAGCTTTTCCAAGCAGAGCAGGCAGACTCACCCACCCTCCTCAGAGGACAGCAGTGGTCCTTGATCCATCCCCGCCCCAGGCAAGAGAGGAAGTTGGCCAAAGCTTGAGTGCTCTTTCAGGGCAGCAGAGTAACACTGCCCATCTTGATGAGCAGAGCATAAGATGTGGCAGGTGATTAGAGAACTAAGATCACATGGTCTGGGAGCTGTGCAACAGTTTCATCCCTGCAAGGCTGGTAACCTCAGTCTCAACCAAGTCACTTTCAGGGGCTAAATAAGCGGAAAATTAAAGGCACAACAACACTTTAAGGCAGTGGGGAACAGCTGGATGAAAAGCGCTGTCTGCTAGGGATGTTGGAAAAACTAAGTTTTGGGAGATGGCAAAGAGAAGGTTGGTGGCATTTAGGGTCTCCTGAATAAGGCATATTAGAATTGATCTACACCCCATCATAGTTCCCTGGGGCCATTTTGTCTGGAAATCTGATCTAGAAAAGTTGTCTCTGGGGAAATTCTTACCAAAATTAGCCCTCCATGTAATAGGAGTTAGACAAAATGAAAGTAGGAAAAATATAAAGAGGCAAATCAAAACCAAACAGAACAGATTCACACTCTGAACTAACGTGATAGGAAAAAGGAAGCTTTCTCTGGGGAAGAAATAATTGCACAAATAGTGCAATCTCAAAAACTGTACCATAAATTCAGGATAAGAATCAAATGAATAAGAGCCTAATAAATATGATTGGTTAAGCATGAGCTAGTATAAAGTTTCAAAAGAAGTCAAACCAAGTGACAAAGAGGAGCTTAGGAAAAAAGCCAACCAATATGAAAGCCATAAGCAGAGACACTGAGCACAGACTATGTACATAAAAAATATGCCAAGACACCAGCAAAAAATTGCCAGCCATTCTAAAAAACAGGAAGATATGGCCCAGTCAAAGGAACAAATTAAAACACCAGACAAAATACAGGATTTTAGATAACTAATCACAGATGTCCAAACAAATCTCCTTAATACATTCAATGAGATGGCTAAAGAGATTAAGGATATTAAGAACACACTGGGTGAATACAAAGAAGAATTTGAAAGCATGCAAAGAAAAATAACATTTTATGGGGAGGAAAGCACAATAAATGAAAGTAAAAACACACTGAAGGCATACAACAGCATGCTTGAAGAGACAGAAGAAAGGGTAAGAGAATTAGAACACAAGGCTTCCAAAATCACATAAACAGAGGAACAAATAGAGAAAATAATGGGAAAAATTGAGCAGGATCTCAGAGAACTGACTGACAACATGAGGCACAAAAACATTTGGGTCATGGGTGTTCTAGAAGGAGAAGAGAAGAGAATAGAAGCAGGAAGAATAATGGTCAAACATTTCCCAACTCTTTTGAAAGACACAGATATATATGTGTTCCAACCCAACTCCTGAAGGGCATGAGTTGGTGAGGCCACGAGACCAAAGAACATACCAGGCAGAGTATCAGACATCAGCTTTACTGGGACTTATGGACAGGAGAAAATTCATTGATGGTGGCAGATCAAAAGATAAATGAAGTTAGCACTCCACAAGAGGACAGGAGAAAATGAGGGCTGATATAAGGGATCTCAGAACAAAGACTTTCTATAGGATATGAGAACAGAACTCCTGTTAGTGTCCCGTGAGAGTGCACATGGGGTCTGGTGATATTATCTCAGGAATGAGATTTTACCACTCAAAGGAGATCTGGTTTCAGATATTCTCTCTCCTCTGGAGGGGTGGTGATAACCTTTCACTTAAGTCTAGGTCATGTAGGCAGCTACATGTTGAAGACTTAGAAGGGGCCCTGGGTCCCCACAATATGTCCAAGAAGTGCAACATACTCCAATCTGAATAAACCAGAATAGACTTACTCTGAGACACACACTAATCAGAATGTCAAATGAAAAAGATAAAGACTGGATCTGGAAAGGAGCAAAAGAAAAGAATAAGTGCTGATTTTTCATCAGAAACCATAGAGGCAAGAAAACAGTGATATGATACATTTAAGATAATGAAAGAGAAAAACTGCCAGCCAAGAATACTATATCTGCCAAAAGTGCCCTTCAAAATGTAGGTGAGTTAAGAGTATTCACAGATAAACTGAAACAAAGAAAGTTTGTCATCAAAAGACTGGCCCTACAAGAAATACTAAAGGGAGTTCTGCAGCCTGAAAGGAAAGGACAGGAGAGATAAGACTGGAGGAGAGTCTAGAAGTGAAGATTTTTAGTAAGAGTAACTAAAAGTGCAAAAAGAGTGATGCAAATAAGATATAACAAATAAAAGCCAAAGAACAAACTAGGTGAAGTAATACTGCCTTTACCATAATAACATTGCATGCTTATGAATTAAACTGCCCAATAAAAAGACACAGACTGGCAGAATGGATAAAAATTAAAAAGAGCCTTCTATATGCTATCTACAAGAGACTCACATTAGACCCAAGGATACAAAGAGGTTGAAAGTGAAAGGGTAGAAAAAGATTTTCCATGCAGCTGCAACCAAAAATAGCTGGGGTAACTACAATAATATCAGACAAAATGGAGTTTAAATGCAAAACTGGTTTAAGAGACACAGAAAGACATTATATATTATATATTAATAAGAAGTAACCATAAATATCTATACACCCACATAACAAGTGTGTCCCAAAATACATTTGGCAAACACTGGCAAATCTGGATGTAGAAATAGATGTCTCTATTCATAGTTGGATACTTCAATATACTGATCACATTAATAGAGAACATGTAAAAACGAAATAGAGAACCTGAACATTTTGATAAATAAACTAGACCTAACATACAGGTACAGAACAATGCACCTGAAAACAACAAGATACACATTTTTCTTGGGTGCACATGTATCTTTCTTCAGTATAGATCAATGTTCAAGCACAAAATAGGTCTTAAAAATTTTAAAAAGATTGAAACAATAAAAAAACACTTTCCCTGATCACAGTCAAATATTGGGGGAAATCATTATATAAGGCAAAGAACTGAAATATGCACAAATGTATGAAGGTTGAACAACACTCAAACAATCAGTAGGTTAAAGAAGAAATTGCAAGAGAAATCAGAGAGCACTTCTAGAAAATGAGAACATTACATATCAAAATTTATGGAATGCAGCAAAGGCAGTACTGAGAGGAAAACTTATAGCTTTAAACAACTAAATTTAAAAAGAAGATGTGGCAGTTTGAGATTATTTGTAAATTCCAAAAAGAGAGATTATGTTTGTAAACTGATCTGTTCCTCTGGGCATGAGAGCTTTGATTTCTTTAAATTCAAAAGCTTGATGTTTACTTGATTAAATCAAGATTAGGGCTTTGATTTGACCATGTCATTAGGTCCTGCAATGTTGAGTCTCAGCCCCCTTGGTGGGCTATATAAATGGACACTCAATCAAGGACACAGACGAGTAGATACATGGAGAAGAACACAGAAGAATAGAGACAGCTCCATAGACATGGCAGGGGCCCCAGGAAGAGAGATGAGCCTGAAAGTTTACAGCTCACCTTGTGAAGAGAATAGAGCAGCTGAGAAGCTCTAAGAGACCAGCCTTATGACAGCCTACAGCTGAGATTGGAAGAAGCTGAGCACATGGAGCCTAAAGAGGAAAGAGGAAGTCTGAACACTTGCAGAGAACAGGAGCCATTTTGCTTCAACATGTGACAACAGACATTTGGTGAGATAGTACCTCTTATGGTATCTTGAGTTGAACTCTTTAGGGCCTTGTAAATGTAAGCTTCTACCACAAATAAATACCCTTTATAAAAGCCAACAGATTTGAAGTACTTTGCATCAGCACCCCTTTGGCTGACTACTACAAAAGGAAAGAGCTAAAATTAAAGACCTAACCATGCAGCTGGAAGAACTAGGAAAAGAACAACAAACTAATCACAAATGAAGCAGAAGGAAAGAAACAACAAATCTTAGAGCAGAAATAAATGAAATTGAGAACAAAAAAATTTAGAGAGGGTCTTTGGGAAGATCAAGAAAATTTACAAACCCTTTGCTAGACTAATAAATTAAAAAAGAGAGAAGATGTAAATAAGTAAAATCAGAAATGATGGGGGGGCATTACTAAGGACCCCATAGGAGAAAAAAGAGATTATAAGAGGATGCTATGAAAATTGTATGCCAACAAACTAGGCAATGTAGATGAAATAGACAAAATCCTAGAAACACACCAGCAATCTACACTGACTTTAGAAGAAATAGTATACCTCAACACACCTATCACAAGTAATGAGATTAAATCAGTCATCAAAAAACCTACCAACAAAGAAAAGCCCAAGACCAGATGGCTTCACAGGTGAGTTCTACCTTTCTTTCAAAGAGGAATTTATACAAATCATGCTCAAACTCTTCCAAAAGAATTGAACAGGAAGAAAATCTACCAAACTAATTCTATGAAGCCAACATTACCCTAATACCAAAGCCAAGTAAAGATACTATGCAAAAACAAAATTACAGACCAATTGGTATAATTATTTATAGATGCAAAAATTCTCAAAAGCGATTTGCTAATCAAATCCAACAGCACATGAAAATACACCATGTTCAAGTGTGATTTATTCAAGGTATGCAAAGGTGGTTCAACATAAGAAAATGAATCAGTGTAATACATCACATTAATAAATCAAAGAAGAAAAATCACATGATCATCTCTATTGGAAAAGAAAAGGCATTTGATAAAATCCAGCATTCTTTCTTGATAAAAACATTCCAAAAGTTAGGTATAGAAGGGAACTTTCTCAACAAGATAAAGGGCATATATGAAAGACAGAAAGCTTTCCCTTTGAGACTGGGAACAAGACAAGGATGCCCACTGTCACTACTATTGTTCAATAGAGTGCTAGAGGTTCTAGCTAGAGCAATCAAGGAAGAAAAAGAAATAAAAGTCATCCAAATTGGAAAGGAAGAAGTAAAATTTCTGCTCTTTGCAGATGATATGATCTCATATGTAGATTGTCCCACAAAATCTGCAACAAACCAAGTAAAGCCAATGTGGTGGGATACAAGATTAATATGCAAAAATAAATAGTGTTTTTAAAAGGTATTAATAAGTAATCTGAAGAGGAAATCAAGAAAAAAATTACATTTAAAACAGCAACTAATAGAATCAAATATTCAGGAATAAACTTAACCAGGACATTTAAGGACTAATATACAGAAAACTACCAAACCTTGCTAAAAGAAATCAAAGACAAACCAAATAAATTGAAGGACATTCTGTGTTCATGAGATGGAATACTAAATATTGTTAAGATGTCAATCTACCCATATTGATTCACAGATTCAACTAATCCTAATAGAAACCCCACAGCTTTTTTTGTAGAAATAGAAAAAAACAATTATTAAATTTATCTAGAAAAGTAAGGAGTCCTTGATAGCAAAAACTTCTTGAGGAGGAAGAACAAAGTTGTAGGGTTCATACTATCTAACTTTAAAGCTTATTACAAAGCTACAATGGTAAATTCAGCTTGGTAGTAGCATAAAGATAGATATATTGACCAATGGAATCAAACTTAGAGTTCAGAAATAGATCCTCACATCCATGGTCAATTGATGTTTGACAAGGATGGCAACAGTCTATTCAACAAATGGTGCTGGGAAAACTGGCTATCCATATGCAAAAGAAAGTAAGAGGACCCCTATTTCACACCTTATTCAAAGTGTAACTCAATATGGATCAAAGACCTAAATATTAAAGCAAAGACCATAAAATTCCCAGAAGAACATATAAGGAAACTTCTTCAAGAATTTTGGTAATAAGTGGCTTCTTAAATTTTACATCCAAAACATGAGGAATGAAAGGAAAAATAAATAAATGGGACTTCCTCAAAGTTAAATCTGTTGTGCTTCCTATGAAATTGTCAAGAAGGTGAAAAGGCAGACTATTCAATAGAAGAAAATATTGGGAAACCATATATCAGATAGGGGTTGATTTCCATGATATATAGATCACAAAACTCAATAATAAAGAGAAAAGCAACAAATTCAAAAATGGGCAAAAGACTTGAACAGATATATTTAAAAGAACTACCAATGGCTAAAAAGCACATGAAAAGATGTTCAACATCAGTAGCTATTAGAGAAATGCAAATCAAAATTACAGTGAGATATCATTTTACACCAATTAGTATGACCACTATTAACAAAACAAACAAACAAACAAACAGAAATCTACAAGTGTTGCAGAGGATGGGAAGGAATAGGAACACTCCACAGTTGGTGGGAATGTAAAATGGTGCAGCTGCCATAGAAAACAGTTAGGAGGTTTCTCTGGAAGCTAATTATAGATCTGCAATATGATCTGGCAATCCTGCTACTAGGAATATATTGAGAGGAATTCAAAACAGGGATGCTAACTGACATTTTCACACCAATGTTCATAGCAGCATTATTCACAATTACCAAAATATGGAAACAACCCATGTATTCATCAACCAATAAATGGATAAATAAAATGTGGTATATACATATGATAGAATATTTTTCAGTTGTAAGAAGAAATGATGCATATAACAACATAGATGAACCTCAAAGACATTATGTTGAGTGAAATAAGCCAGACACAAAAGAACAAATATTGGATGGTCTCACTAATATGAACTAAAAACAATGAATAAACTCATGGAGTTAAAACCTAGAGCACAGGTTTACTAAGATATACCGTGAATGTTAAGAAGGGGAAGTTGATGCTTAATGTCTGCAGAATTTTTAGTAAGGTAGATTGTAACTGTGTGGAAATGAATAAAGATGATGGTAATACATTATAGTAAGTATAATTAACAGAACTGATTTATAGGTGTGATAATGGCTTATAAGGGATTCTAGGATTGTAATTGACAATAGAATAAAAGATAAAAGATAAAATTGGGACTGTTTAACATAGTGAACATGGTGGTGGATGAGAAATGTGGTTAATAGTACAAATAAAAGAATGTTCTTACATGAACCAGAAAAATTTTATGTCACTATTACTAGGTGTTAAAAAAAATAAGGTGATATATGGGAAGAGTATAAGTAATGAAACTTATGGTCTATAGTTAACAGTTATACTGCAATATTTTTTCATCACTTGGAATGAAGGGACTATAATTTTTTTAATATTTTTCCTCAGTTGTAACAATAGTACCACATTGGCTCAAAGTGTCAATAATAATGCTGTATTTTTTGTGTGACTTTTTTGTAGACCTACACCTTTTATAATTAAAAAGCAAACAATAATGTGATGTATAACACAAATATCACTGTAGTGGACAAAGACTCTGGTTAATAGTACAAGTATAAGGATGTTCATATTTTATGAATTGGAACAATTATATAACACATTTACAAGGTGCTAACAATAGGGTGGTATATGGGAAAAATACAACTAATGCAAAGTGTGAGCTGTAGTTAAAAGCAGTATTTTGAAATCTTTAATCAATTTTAACAAAGTTACCAATCCAAAGTTAAATGTCAATAATAGGGTGTATAAGTGGTATGGGGTTTTCTTTTTGGGGTAATGAATATGTTCTAAATAGATTGTGGAGATGAATCACAACTAGTGATTATAATGATAGCCATTGATTGTACACTCTGTATAAACTATATGGTGTGAGAATATATTTCAATAAAACTACATAATAAAAATGATTAGCATAATATACCACATTAACAACTTAAAGGTGAAAAATCAGATGATCATTTATATTTATGCATAAAAGGAATTTGGTAAAATCCAGCATCCTTTCTTGGTAAAAACACTTAAAAAGATAGGAATCTGAGGAAATTTTCTCAACATGATAAAGGAAATATATGAAAAACCCTCAGCCACCATTGTACTCAATGATGAAAGGTTGAAAGCTTCCCTCTAAGATTGGGAATACGACAAGAATGCCCACTGTCACCACTGTTATTAAAATATTGGACTAGAAGTTCTAGCTAGAGCAATTCGGCAAGAAAAAGAAATTAAAGGAATTCAAATAGAAAAGGAAGAAATAAATCTTTCACTGTACACAAATGACATGAAACTATATTTAGAAAACACCAAATAATCGACAATGAAACCACTAGAGCTAATAAACAAATTTAGCAAAGCGGTGGGGTACAAGATAAACATGTAAAAATCAGTATGTTTTTATACACTAGAAATGAACAATCTAAGGAAGAAATAAGGAAATAAATTCCATTTACAATAGCAACTAAAATAATCAGATATCTAGGAATAAATTTAAACGATGACATAAAGCATTTGTATTCTGAAAAATTACAATGCTTTGCTAGAAGAAATTAAAGAACCTAAATAAATGGAAGGACATTCTGTGTTCATGGATTGGAAAACTCAATATTGTTAAGATATCAATTCTACCCAAATTGACTTACAGCTTCAATGCAATCCAAAGCAAAATTCCAACAGCCTACTTTGCAGAAATGGAAAAGTCAATTAGCAAATTTATTTGGAAGTGTAAGGGACCCAGAATAGCCAAAAGTATCTCAAGAAAGAAGGACAATGTTTGTGGACTCATACATCCTGACTTTAAAACATTAAAAATCTACAGTGGTAAAAAAAAACAAAAAACAGCATGGTATTGGCTTAAAAATAGACGTATAGATCAATGGAATCAAACTGAGAGTTCAGAAACAGGACCTCACCTCTAGAGTAAATTGATTTTTGTCGAGGCTACCAAGCCCACTCAACTGAGAAGGACCAGTCTCTTCAACAAATGATGTTGGAAGAACTGGATATCCATATCCAAAAGAATGATAAAGGCCCTTAACTCACACCTTATTAAAAAACAAACAAACAAAAAACTCAAAATGGATCAAATTGCTAAATATGAACACTAAAATCATAAAACTGCTAGAAGAATTATATATATAGGAAAGCATCTTCAAGATCTTGTAGTAAAAGATGGTTTATTAGACCTTGCACCCAAAGCAGGAGCAATGAAAGAAAAAATAGAGTCCTTCTCAAAATTAAATGCTTTTATGCTTTAAAGGACTTTGCATGAAGGTGAAAAGGCAGCTTACTCAATGGGAGAAAATATTTAGAAACCACATATCTGATAATGGTTTCATATCCATGATATATAAAGAGATCCTACAATTCAACTATATAAAGACAAACAACCCAATTTAAAAATGAGCAACTGACTTAAACAGAAGATTTTCCAAAGAGGAAATACAAATAGCATAAAAGTACATGAAACGATGCTCAACATCACTAGCTCTTAGGGAAATGCAAACTCAAAACTACAGTACAGTAAGAGGGGAACATGGCCTCGGTTAGCAGATAAACTCAGCTCTCTCACAAAAACAGCGGAGAAAAAGTCTAAAGCTACCAGAGGGAACTGCTTTGGGGGTCAATAGACCAGGGCAACACTTGATGGCTCCCAGGAGGTTGAGGGATGGAGAGACAAAGAAGCCTAAACAGCAAACCTTGAGTAGCTGAATCTCCTGGCCACTGGGAAGGGCTCCCTTCCCCCACCACAGAGATGTTCAGCAGCAGTAAAACCTGTTGTGCATTGAAGATGACTGAGAGAGACCAGACTTCTTCCTCCCTGCCAGCTGTTACAAGTGAAAAGGGAAAGCTATGGGGCTTTTCTTCAGTGAATTCAGTCAGCTGCAGTCTGAAAGAAAAAAACAAGGGAGAGAAACTTGAAGAAGAGTGTAGAAATGAAGACAATTAGAAAGGGTAAAAAAAAATAGACTATAGTATGATACGACAACTGAAAATCAAAGGTCAAAATGGATGAAGTAAATAATGCCTTTACATTTATAACATTGAATGTTAATGGCTTGAACTCCCCAATCAAAAGACACAGATGGATAGAATGGATGAAAAAATATGACCCATCTATGTCTTGTCTACAAGAGACTCACTTCAGATGTACGGACACAACCAGGCTAAAAGTGAAAGGTTGGAAAAAGATATTCCATGCAAATTGTAAACAAAAAAGGGCTGGAGTAGCAATACTAATATCAGACAAAATAGATTTTAAATGCAAAACTGTTATAAAAGATGAAGAAGGTCATTATACATTAATAAAAGGGGCAATTCAACAAGAAGAAAAAACTACTCCAAATATTTATGCACCTACCCTCAGTGCCCTAAGATACATGAGGCACACATTGGCAAAGCTGAAGGGAGAAATAGATTATAGATGAATAATATGATAAATGAACTAGACCTAACAGACATTTTTAGAGCATTGCACCCCAAAACTGCAGGATATACATTCTTTTCAAGTGCTCACGGATCATTCTCCAAGATAGACCATATGTTGGGTCACAAGACAAATCTCAGTAAATTTAAAAATGAAATTATACAAAACACTTTATCTGATCATAATAGAATGAAACTGGAAATCAATAATGGACAGAAAAGGGAAAATTCATAAATACATGGAGATTAAACAACACACTCATAAACAACCAGTGGGTCAAAGAAGAAATTGTAAGAAAATTCAGCAAATATCTTGAAACAAATGAAAATGAGAACAAAACATACTATAATCTATGGGACACCACAAAGGCAATGCTGATAGGGAAATTTATAGCCTTCAATGCTTACATTAAAAAAGAAGAAAGAGCTAAAACTGAGTACCTAACTGCACACCTGGAAGAACTAGTAAAACAGCAAACTAATCCCAAACCAAGCCAAAGGAAAGAAAGAGTCATGACCAGGGCAGAAATCAATGAAATCAAGAACAAGAAAACAATAAAGAGAATCAACAAAACCAAATGTTGGTTCTTTGAGAAGATCAACAAAAGCGACAAACCATTAGCTAGACTGATAAAAGAAAAAATAGAAAAGACACAAATAAATAAAATCAGAAATGAGAGAGGGGACATTACCACTGATCTGGTAGAAATAAGAGAGATCATAAGAGGATATTATGAACATCTGTATGACAAAAAACTAGAAAATGTAGACAAGATGGAAAAATTCCTGGAAACACTGACTTTAGAAGAAATAGAAGACCTCAACAAACCAATCACAAGTGAAGAGATTGAAACAGTCATCAAAAACCTCCCAAAGATGAAAAGCCTGGGACCAGATGGCTTCACAGTTGAATTCTACCAATCATTCAAAGATGAAATAATACCAATCTTGCTCAAGCTCTTCCAAAAAACTCAACAGGAAAGAATGCTACCAATCGCTTTCTATTAAGCCAACATCACCTTAATACCCAAAGCAGATAAAGATACTACAAAAAAAGAAAATTACAAACCAATATCTCTAATGAATATAGATGCAAAAATCCTCAACAAAATACTTGCAAACAGAATCTAAAAGCACATTAAAAGAATTGTACACCACAATCAAGTGGGTTTTATGCCAGGTATGCAAAAGTGGTTCAACAAAAGAAAATAAATTAGCATAATAAATCAAACTGATAAATTGAAGAAGAAAAATCACATGATCCTCTTGATTGATGCAGAAAAGGCATTTGACAAAATACAGCACCCTTTCTTAATAAAAACATTCCAAAAGATAGAAATAGAAGGAAGCTTTCTCCATTTGGTAAAGTGCATGTACAAAAAACCTACAGCTAGCATTTTACTCAATGGTGAAAGACTGGAAGCTTTCCCACTGAGATCAGGAACAAGACAAGGATGAACACTGTCACCATTATTATTCAATATTGTGCTAGAAGTTCTAGCTGGAGCAATTAGGCTAGACCAAGAAATAAAAGGCACTCAAATAAGAAAGGAAGAAGTAAAACTTTCGCTGTTTGCTGATAATATGATCCTATATCTAGAAAATTCTGAAAAATCCACAACAAAGCTACCAGAATTAATAAATGAGTTCCGCAAAGTGGCAGAATACAAGGTTAATACACAAAAATCAATAGTGTTTCTATATACTACTGATGTGTAATCTGAGGAAGTAATCGGAAAAAAATTCCATTTATGATAGTGACAAAAGCAATCAAATATTTAGTAATAAGCTTAATAATGGGCACAAAGGACCTGTGTTCAGAAAACTACAAAACATTACTAAAAGAAACTGAAGAAGACTTAAATAAATGGAAGGATATTCCGTGTTCATGGATTGGAAGACTAAATAACGTTAAGATGTCAATTCTACCAAAACTGATTTACAGATTCAACACAATCCCAACAAAAATCCTAACAGCCTTTTTTGCAGAAATTGAAAAGCCAGTAATCAAATTTATTTGGAAAGGAAAAGGATCCTGAATAGCAAAAAATGTCTTAAAAAAAAGAAGAAGAAAGTTGGAAGACTCTCACTTCTGGTCTTTAAAGCATGTTACTTAGCTTCATGGTAAAACAGCATGTTACTGGCATAAGGACAGACAGATTGACCAATGGAACTGAATCTGGAACTCAGAAATTGACCCTCACATCTACAGTCAAGAGATTTTTGACAAGGCTGATAAGCCCACCCAACCGGGCCAGACAGTGTATTCAACAAATGGTGCTGGGAGAACTGGATAACCATATCCAAAAGAAAGAAAGAGGACCACTATCTCACACCATACAGAAAAATTAACCCAAAATGGATCAAGGACTTAAATATAAAAACAACCATAAAAATCCTCGAAGAATATGTAGGAAAACATCTTCAAGATCTTGTGGTAAGCAGTAGTTTCTTAAACCTTACGCCCAAAGCTTGAGCAACAAAAGAAAAATTAGATAAATGAGACCTCCTCAAAATTCAACACTTTTGCTCCTCAAAGGACTTTGTCAGAAGGATGAAAAGGCAGCTGACTCAATGGGAGAAAATATTTGGTAATCATATTTGATAAGTATTTAATATCCATGATATATAAAGAGACCATAAAACTCAACAATAAAAAGACAAAGTATCTGATTAAAAAATGGGCAAAAGACTTCAAAAGACAACTGTCCAGTGAAGAAATACAAATGGTGAAGAAACACATGAAAAAATGTTCGACATCACTAGGGATTAGGGAAATGCAAATCAAAATTACAATGAGATATCATTTCATACCTATTAGACTGGCTGCTATTAAAAAGTCAGAAAACTGTAAATGTTGGAGGGGATGAGGAGAGACAGGAACGCTTATTCATTGTTGGTGGGAATGTAGAATGGTGTAGCCACTGTGGAGACTGGCAGTTCCTCAAGAAGTTAAATCTAGAGCTTCAGTAAGATCTGGCAATCCCACTCCTATGTATATAATCAGAAGAACTGAAAGCAGGGACATGAATAGTCTATTGTACAACTATGTTCATTTTTTACATTACCAAATGATGGAAACAACTCACGCGTCCATCAGTGGATGAATGGATAAACAAAATGTGGCATATACATACAGTGGAATATTATTCAGCTATAAGAATACATGAAGTCATGATGCATATAACAACATAGTTCAACCTTGAAGACATTACATTGACATAAGCCAGACATAAAATGACAAATATTACATGATCTCACTGATATTAACTAAATGTAATGAACAAAGTCATGGAGTTAATAGCTAGAAGATTGGTCACTAGAATACAGGATGAGGCTAGAAAATGGGGAGCAGAAACTTAATTTGTGCAGCATTAGTAATAAGGTTGATGGAGGTGGTGATAGCATATTAGAGGGAATGTAATTAGCAGCACCAATTTGGGTATATGATTGTATTAGTAAGTCAAACAGGTACTGATGCAAAATACCAGAAATTGGTTGGTTTTTATAAAGGGTATCTATTTTGGGTAGAAGCTTACAGTTACTGGGCCATAAAGCATAAGTTTCTTCCCTCACCAAAGTATGTTGCCACGTGTTAGAGCAAGACAGCTACCGATGTTTGCCGGCGTTCAGGCTTCCTGGGTTCCCCTCTTCCCCGGGTTTGCCTTTCTCTGGGCTCAGACTTGCTTTGTGCCATGAGGCCAGCTGTAGACTATCAGGCAAATGGCGTGCTTCTCTTCCCAGGGCCTTCTCTCTTTCCTCATGACCAAGCTCCTCTGTATGTTACTTCCCGGGGCTCCAGCTCAAGACATCGCATCACAACTCCAGCTCAAAACTGCTCCAACACTGTCCTTTGCCATGTCTTTTAGCTTCGAGACCCCACCCACCAAGGGGTGAGGCTCAACGCCCTATTGACATGGCCCAGTCAGTGCCCTAATCATAACTTAATCATTCCCAGATTAACAGACCAGTTTACAAACATAATCCAATATCAATTTTTGGAATTCATAAGTATATCAAACTGCTACAATGATTTTGGTTGAAATAGAAAGCTTAGAGTTGTATATGTCACTAGAAGAAAAGCTAAAGGTTGAAACATGGGACTGTATCACATAGTGAATCCTGTTGCAGACAATTAGTGTGGTTAATAGTACAAATATAAAAATGTTATTCCATGAATCAGAACAAATGTACATTAATATTACAAGATGCTAACAATAGGGTGATAGGGTGATATCTGAGCTAAAAAGCACCTAATGCAAACTATGGACTATAGTGAATAGTAATATGTTAGTATTTTTCATCAATTGTAAATAAAGAGAAGTGACAGAAACCAGACATAAAGTACTGCATATTGTTTGACTCCATTTATATAAATTTAATATAAGTAAATTTATAGAGATGGAATTGGATTAGAAGATAGGTATGTCAGGAGATGGATAGAGGAATTGAGAGGTAACTGCTAACTGGTGATGAGGGGGTTGTGTTTCTGGGGTAATGAAAATGCTCTAATATAGATTGTGGTGATGTTTGTAAAACTCTGTGATTATACCAAAACCCATTGGATGTACACTTTGGATACATTGTATGGCATATGAATATATTTCAATAAAATTGCCAAAAAATAATAAAGAAAGAAACCGTAAAAACAAAGCAAAACAAACAAAAACAGAGAGTACTAACAGAGGAGTGAAATCATAAGGCTTTAAAATATTACATTGTTTACTAAAAGTATATATTTTAGAGAGGCAAGGGTGTAAGAAGAACATTTAATTATAGGTTATTGCAATAATCTAGATGACAAATAAGAGGCTTTGACCATAGTGATAATAGAGAAGATGGACAAAAGTAAACATATTGGACATATATTCTGGAATTGAATCCACAAACTCATTGAAGAATTAAGTGTGGGAGTGAATAAATGAGAAGAATCATAATGACTCCTAGGTTTTCAGATTAAGCAACTGAATGGATAGCAGTTCTGTTGCTGTTTATTAACATGGAAAAGATCAAGGTGAGTGTATAACTTATGGATGTTGAGTGCAAACAAGAATTCCATTGAGCATATTAATTTTAGGATGGTAATTGGATAAACAAATAGAAACATAAATGGGCATGTCATTCTGTGTTTCAAGGGAGAAGCTGGGGCTAGAAATATAAATTTGCAAGTTATTGTTAGATAGATGGTATTTAAAGTCATAGAATTGCATGCCATCTCCTAGAGAAAGTATGTAGATCAAGACGTGAGGCTAGGATTATACTCAGGGTTATAGATGGGTCAGAATAGGAGAAATTAGAAAAAAAAATAGAGAGAGAGAGAGAGAGAAAGAGAGAAAGATGAGGGATTTAAGACTCTATAAAATACAGAATCAAATAGAAAAAAATATGAAATACAAACTTCATTTGGTAATGAAAATATTGTCATAAGCATATAGGTAATGAAGGTGAAAATTATTTACAATATGGATATATTTCAGTAATATTTGCTAAACAATGTTCTAGGTTTTTTATAAAGGTTACCTCATTTAAACCTCATAGCAACCCTTTTACTCAGGGACAATAAGGCAAATGGACACAGAAAGATTAAATATAGTCCCAAAGTTCACCCATGTGGTAAGTAGCAGTAATTTGTTTTGAAACATAGTTAATTCAACAGTGACAAATATATCCCTAAATTAATTTGGCAACATAAAAATTTAGATGTGAAATAAGCTAAATTAAGGGGGAAACAGATTTTAAATTGCATGCATTTTATGACTTCTGGTATTTAAGCACACATGAATATAAATCTAAAACAAAATTAGTGTAATGTTTAACATTGATAATAGTTTGAAAGGTATGAAATAAATCAAAGAATCTATGAAAAATTTTCTTCAATTCCTCAATTATATTTAATGTAATACTTCATTTTAGATTTAATATTATATTTTAGAAATATGATAGATGAGAGTGTAATTAATGCAGCTGTCACTTCATTGAATAAATGGCTAATTTCATTGGTGTATTCAATTAATTTCCTTCTTTGCCAGTCTATTGTGTGCATTACCTGTGGGGAAGCGTGGTAAAGAGAAGCATATTTTTCCAAAGCATTGTGATCAAATAACTGTACTTCCCCGTGAAAGAGCTTGCTAGCTGAATCATACCAGCTGAACCTCTCTAAATATTTCAAATATACCAGGACAGCATATCTATAAAGTATCACATGAACTTAACCAAAATTCTAATAAGCAAAAGATTCCATGCAGATAGCCAGATCAGATAATCTGAACAACATTACTTTCTTTTCGTTCACATTAATCATTCTACACAATTTCTTATACTGGAGGTCAGAAGTTACTTTTCCTAAAATATTTTTAATAAACCTTATTTTAAAGACTTGGGTAGCAGCAATCAAATACATAGGGTTTTCTAAGCATAAAACCTTTCTTCTCTCCAAGATATTTTTTTCTGTAAAATTAATAAATACACTTTGCTGTCCTTTTCAGTCATTATAATTTCTTGCTTCATTTATTTCTAATGTAAACTGCTTTTGTATTGCTCAGTGAAACATTTATGTCAGCAAAGATCTCAGCATTTTCTGTATGGAAAGGTATACTGTGTGGCTTTCTTGCTCAATTCAATTAAATACAAATACATTATATGTTTGAACAAAAACATTGAAGTAGAACAACAAAGATGATAATTTTAACTTCAGAGAAAACTCAGTCAAGAACTCATCCCATTTACACCAACTACCAGATGCTCATAAATATACAATATAAAAAATATGTCAAAATGCTTTCATTTGCACAGTATGAAATACTAGGAAAGCACAGATAGGAGAACATCAAAAGCTATCAGGTGATAGGTCAGAACTACATGAAAATGAAATCAAAGATATAAAATAGAAACTTCCTACCAAAAATGTGATACAATGTATCCTTTCTGATATCTAGCAAAGGTTGTACTCAATCATAGGGTATTTGTACGATCCTGTAGATATATTTTAAATTTCATAATGAAACACTATCAGAATCTTCAGAGTGGGCAAAACTCTGGTAATAAATTTGTCACAATGTGATAAATCTCAGCAGAGTGAATCAAGATATAAATATAAAACTTTGAAGTTTTCTTCCACCTTGGCTCTTAGAGAGACTTGACTGGACTGGCAATGTCAATATAATGAACTACAGTGAAAAGCACAGTGGCTATTTTCTTAGGGGAAAAAAGGAGAAAAAGCAAGGTCATTCTCTTGTGACTTATAGAAATTATAAGCATAAAACCTAGAAATAAAATATTTATATAGTATATAATAAAACGGGACATTTAACTTTTCTCTCTTGATGTTTTACTGTGTTAAATAAAATATCTGTTTGGGCTGAAAGCTGTATCATCAACCTATTCCATAGTGTCTAAAAATTGCTGTTGAAGTACATTGTAGTGAAGCTGAAGGTCAAGGACTGTCTTAGTTTGGCAAGGCTGCTGTTACAAACAACCAAGTCTAGTTGACTTAAACAACAGGAATTTATCGTATCAGAGTTTGGGAGACAAGAAGTTAAATAAAGTTGCTGGCAGGATCATGCTTTCTTTGAAGTCTGTAGAGTTCTGGTGTAGGATTGCCTGTAGTCCCTAACTCAATCTCTATGTCTGTCATATGGCCATCTGTCTCTTTCTACCTTTTCCTCCTCACTGTCGAAATTTCCTTTGCTTTAAGGATTCCAGTAATATTGGATTAAGGACCACTCTGATTCACTTTGGGTACAGCTTTATTAATAACATCTTCAAAGCTCATATTTACAAATGGGTTCCCATTAATGCATGATGTTAATCCATAAATGCAAATCTTGTCATGTCATTCTTCATGAAAATTTCATTCTTCATGAAAGCCATCAAAAGTACTCCCAAACCATCAAGATACAGTTCAAATATTTTTCATGTCATAAATTGACAATGCTCATTTCTACCAACTGTTTGCACTCTATTGTCCTTCACATTTTGCTCCTTTCTCTAGCCTTAGATGCATATTTTTGCCTTTGCCTGAAATATAATCAGTCTGTATATATTAAAGTAATTAGGTTTCTTTATTTACAGAAACAATCCCCAATTACATACAAAACTAATTGTAAAATCGTAGGGTTTTTAGAATATTTGTTTCTACTATGAGAAACCCCATGTATACACTACTCCAAAACTCACCTTGTGCTTACTCTTAGTCCAGAAGTTGGCCTAGGTGTGCACCTAATAACCCAAAACCTGCCTTGTATCTACCCTCATCACAACCCTCCTTTCTTCCAGACATTACAACTATCCTGACTTCTAGTAATCTAAATTAGTTTTGCCTTCTTATGTAATTTAGATGAATGAAATCATGTGATTGTACTCTTTTGATTAAAGTTTATTTTGTTTAATACTGTGTTTATGAGATCCTTCCATGTTTTGTTGCCTGTACTTGTAATTTGTCCATTTTCTTTTCTGTATAGTATTCCAATTTTAAAAATATGCCACACTATATTTTATCACAGTTAATTGTGAATCTATAATTGCTTACATTCAAAACCAATAAAAGTCAATATGCATTATTTAAAAGTAATAATATTTTGGTTCTATTGTGAAGAACTTCTGGGTATTGTGTCTAATCCAGAAAATAGAGTTTAGGAAGAAAGTTAAATTAGAAAGCACTCCAAAAAGAGAAAACAGGCTTCAAATGTAGTGATATTATATGATAATAAGAACAATTGAGGAAATTGGAAGTATTTAATCCAGGGGGACAAAGTTTAAGTTGATGGAGATTTGATAAGTAATTAGAAGGAATCAAGCATGCTGCCTTCAAATAGTTAAAAGTGTTTCAGAAGGAGAGAGGATTAGACTGGCTTTCTGTCCCTAAAAAAAGAGCAAAACTAGAATAAGTACAATTGTAAAGCTGCAAATATAATTCAAATTAAGAATTTTCTAACAAGCTCGCTATTATTAACATAGCAGTAATATCATAACAAATATCTGTTAATAAATAAATGAATCAGTATTTTATAAAGAGGAAAATAAATTCATTATTACTATTCCCCTATTCCTTTATATGTTCATCCAGGAATAGTGTCAGCACCTCTCATAATCATTTTAAAAACAATTCCCCTGTTGTATAAAAGGTGGAATTAAATGCACCAAGATCTTTCTTTGTATAGAGTTGGGGCCATTACAAAGTCTTGAGATCTGACATTATTAAAAGATCCTGTATGCATATTATTGCCTCTGCCTGAAATATTATCGACCAGCACATGTTAAAGTAATTAGTTTTTAGGGACATTACCTCAACTACATTTAATGTAAACTGCAAATCATAAGTGTATCATTTGAAAATCTTTATAGTAGCTCTCATACTATGTTAAGAATAAAGTATAGAGACACTAGAGAAGAAGTAAGAATCCCAGGTAAGAGACCAGGATGGTATCTGCTCTGAACAAATGGTTATATTCTGAATGTACTTTGAAGGATAAGACCAGGGTGGCTGATGGATTGAGTGGGACGTAGTGTTATGTTAACCACGTGAAGAAGGGATTTCAAGGAGGAGGGGAGTGATCGAATGCATCAAATACTGTTATAAGATCGAATAAGGGAAGACCTAAGACTTGATTCCTAGATTTAACCACATGGACATCAAAGCCAGACTGAAGTATGATTCAAAAAGAATGTATGGCAGGACCTATAGACAACAAATTAGACAACTACGCTGAGGAATTTTGTGACAAACTTTCAAATACTTGACAGTAGTTAGCAAGTGAAGTGATGAAAATAGAATTTGACTAGATGTGAGTAAAGAGAATATGTTTATATGCTGATGGGAATAATCAAATAAAGAGATACAATTTGACAGTAGAATATATGATATGCTGTGCATACTCAAATGTGTGAATCTTTATATATACACATATAGATAGTTATATAGCTATACATGAATAGAGATATTGTAATTTTCATCATCCAGAACTGCATTATTATGGCTTTTTTGCTGAGTATTATATTGTCAGTTATAACTTATCTAATCATCTAATAATTTTGAGTACATATGGCAAGCTTACTAAATTTAACCACTTTTAAAAATTGAGTTCTAGAGTCACTTTAAATAAATAATGGCGTTCTCTCCATTTTTTTCCCCAAAATTTTTAGTTAATTTTAGAGAGTAACTATATTACTCAGGTCCTAGTAGAGAAGAGATGGCACCCTCAAAATGTTTTACTGAAAGGAGTGTGATGAAGAAATGATATGGGCGGTAGTTAAGAGAATCAACAAGGAAGTGTGAAAAGACGAGGAACTAGCAGTAGCAGGAAGACTTTAGCATCCCTGGACGTAAAGGGACAGGAGTGAGATCAGTGAAGTAACAAGAGTTGGATTAATGGAAGAGGAGATTCTGTAAAGGAGTGCAACAATGGCCAGAAAAGTATAGACTCTGAGGGGACAGGCCAGGATGGGGATGGGATTGTTGGGTGGAGGACAAAGAATATCACCGGCCTTTCTCTCTCTACAGTCTGAACTCCTCCTGGTGTCTGCCATTAGCTGTTTCCAACAGGAAGCCACAGGGCAGGAAGGTATGAGTGATTTAGACACTAAAGATTAGTCTCCAGGCCACAGAACAGAGCACTGAGGAAAAAAGAAAGAAATTGGTTGTGAGAGGGAACAAGATGAGCAGAGAGATGAATGGAGGGAGGACAATTATCAGCACATTACTTTTCCTTTTCAAATAAAAGAATCTATTAACAATCATTTCTCCTTTTTACAAACAATGAAAGAATGAAACAATTTTGTGTGAATGAACATTTCAGAAGTGAGTTTCCTAATTTGCTAAGAAAATAAGATAAAACTTGTTTTTGGTTAAATATTAGTTAAATGTTGTAGTGCATGAGAAATCATCATTTCTTAGCCTTTAATATGAACATCATTATGTTTGTCTGATGAAAATTAGCTGTATTTGCTTTGATGTTTCCTTATATATTGTCAGACTTCAAATAGAATATTTGTTAATTATAATTTCAATATCATCTATTTTTACTCAACACTCAATATGAACTGTCTAGGAATTTATCTTTTGTCTAGCTCTCCTCTTTGTTTCAAAGCAGCATAAATTCTCAAAAATCACTTAAAGTCATTTGTCCAAGGTAATTTTTCTAAATATTTTACAGAAAGGGTCAAGGGACAATTGTTTTCTTATTCTACAAAATGTCCACAATATTTTACAAAACAAGCACATATTGGGAAGC
>JAQZBX010001195.1:53707-87169 GCA_029593785.1 Cabassous unicinctus | reverse complement strand
GGGAGGTGTGGGAGGTGGGGAACATGGGAATCCTTGTAATTTCTGAGTAATAATTAGGTAATCTAAGCACCTTTAAAATATATATATATATAAAATAACATTTATGTAAGAAAATAAAATAAAATAAAATAAAATTTGTTATCCAAAAAAAAAAAAGTAATCGTGTTCTTCTGTTTCTGAAGGATGATGATGGTGCTACATTTCTCTGTAGTACTTGTTAATTGAAGCACTAGTAATTCATTAAAAACCAATGATGGTAAAAAAAATAAATAAATAAAATTAAAAAAAAGAAGTCTTTAGCAGAGGCCAGTCCTGGGAGGAAGTTATCTGAGGGACCGGAGTATTTGGTGACTCTAAATTTGGGACTCCAAATTTGTGAAAAATGTAGTGTTAGTAGCAAACAATCGGAGTCTGAGGTTATGTTAATAATAAACACAGTCGCCAGTTATTGAATCCTTTCAAAGTGCCAAGCCCTAGGTGCAAAAGTGTACTGTCTCACAGAGCTCTCCGTGATAAAAATAAGAGTCATGACATATAATCGATAAAAGTTAGCATGTTTAGCATTGGTTGAGGGTCAGACTCTGTTCTAAACACCTTCCATGGAACAACTCATTTACTTTTTTTATGCCAGCATTATCTGCTAGGCCATCTTAACCTTTCTGGGCCTCAGTTTCTTAATCTATAAATCAGGATTATAGGAGTATCTACTGCACCATACTCTAAGAGGTAAAGCGAGGCAGGACCGATCTCTCCTCATGGGCTTTTTGGAGGAGAGTGTTCCTCATTTGGGAAGAAAGATGGTGTAGAGAACTTGGGAGATGGGGTGAGGAGAAGGGGTGATGGTAATTAAGACCATGAGCCGTTCTTGGCTTTCTTACTTTGCATTATAGGTCATTTCCTCAGTTGTACCTAAAGACACCAAGTATAGCTGTAGGCTGAATAAGGGCCCCTAAAGATAGCAGCTTCTAATCCCTGGATCCTGTGAGTGTGACCTTATTTGAAAGTCTATACAGATGTGATTAAATTAAGCATATTGAGATGGGGAGATTATTCTGGATTATCAGGGTGGACCCTAAATGCAATCACATGTATCCTTGTAAGAGAGAGGGAGGGGGGATCTGATGCACAGTGAAGGTCATGAGAATATGCAACAGAGGAAGATTTGAAGATATTGGCCTGGGTGACAGCAGTGATGTGGCCACAAGCCAAGGCTTGCTGGCAGCCACCAGAAGCAGAAGAGGCAAGGAACCGATCTCCATCTTGATTTTGACCCAGTGATACTAATTTTATACTTCCGACCTCCAGAACTGTGAGAGAATAAATTTCTGTGTATTTTTTTTAAGCCCACAGGTTTGTGATAATTTGTTACAGCAATCGAAGGAAACTAAGGCACCAAGGCACCATGAAGCTATAGGGCTGGCCTACATTCACACATACAAAAATTAGTGACAGAGCCAGACTAGAAATTGGGTTCCCTAATTCCTTGGAAAGTGAGGTTTTTTTTTTTTTGTTCTTGTTTTTTTTTGTTTTTGTTTTTTTTAATCACTGGATCCTGCTGAGCCACAAGGCAGGGTGAGCACATTTTAAAACAAAGGCCCAGAAACTAAAGACACATAGAAACTAAGTACATCATGTGATACTGGATTGGACCAGAGAACAATATTTTTGTTTGCTGTAAAAGACATTATTTAGTTAATTGGTGAAATTTGAACAATGACTAAGTTTAGATAATAGTATTGTATCAACATCAATTTCCTGATTTTGATAACTGTACTGTGGAAATGTAAGAGAATGCCCCCCCCCACCTTTTTTTAGGAAACTCTAAGTATTTAGAGGTATAGTGTCTATAGAGAGAGAGAGAATGATAAAGCAAATGCAGTAAAAATATTAGCATTTAAGGAATCTGTGAACTCTCTGTAATATTCTTGCTTTGTAAATCTGAAAGCAATTTAAATTAAAAATGTTAAACAGGAAAAAAACATACAAAGGCCAAAGGCCAAAGGTCAGTGCAGATCATGGGGCTATCGGGAAATTGATGCCCAGTATGCTTCGTGAGATGTCCAAGTTTCAAAGGTGATGGTTAGGTTACCACACTAGCTAACAGTTCAATGCCAGAGGTCAGGGGACTGAAGAGTTCCCCTATTGACCTACCATTCCCTGAGGAGCTCCAGAAGTGTTGGCAGGACTGAGATTTCTCCAGAAGTGAGCAGGGTAACTTTCTCCCTTCAACTAGCCACAATGTTGAATTTGAGGGTTTGAAGTTGTGCCATATTTACCTCTTGTGACCCAGAATAACCGTCTCTGACTTCAGCACAACTCTCTTGGTCTCCTGGGGTCAGCGCATGAATCTGCTTACTTCCCTATTACCTACCGTTAGGGCTGTGATGGATATTTGTTCTGTATTAAGGAACCCAGAACTGTACCTACTCTTCCAAATGTGGCATGATTTATTGTGACCTAATGCAAAAGTAGCTTCCTTAGGCTTAACCTGGCCAGGCCCCTCTGATTTGTCATGTTTTTGTTACTATTAAAGGACCAGGAGGAAAGAAGATTCCTGGAAGCCTGATTGTCTCTGAAAATTAGTCAATTCCTAGAATCCTCAGACCGAGAGAGATGTGAACAGATTATTGAAGTCCATGCCCCTGCCTCCAGGCAACGATTCCTTTATTCCAAGCCCACCTTAGCCTCTGCGTCCACAGCAGAATCCATTCCTCCCAGGATCAGTAATTGGGACTAAGGTTTATATTTATTCCTAAAAGCTTCTCGCACCCACTGCTGTCTAAAATCTCCACTGTTTGTTAGGGAAGTGTAGAAAATCGACTCCCCCTGTTCCACTGGTGACTGTGAGATAGGACAGCCTTTCTGGAGAACAAAAAACCTTAACATACACGTGAAGGTTTTAATCCAGTGCTTCCACTTCTAGAAATATATCCTAAGGAAATAATCAGAGCAGTGCACAAAGATGTTTGTACAAGACTTCTCAGTAGAACATCATTTATAATAATAAACAACCAGAAACGATATAAAATGTATAATAGTAGGCAACTGATTAAATAAATCTTGATGGACTCAATAGTGCTATTATCTATCTATCAGTATATGCATACATATATATACTTATTTTAAATGATATTTATATTTACTTACATGTCAAGATGTTTATGACATACTATGAAAAAAGCAAGTTTCGAAACAGTATCTAGACTACAATCTTGTGTTTATGTACTTGTGTAGAAAAATTGTAGCAATAACTAGTAACATGTCAATACTGGTTCTCTTTTTGAAGTGGGGAGTATAATTGTTCCTTTCTGTGTATTCTATTTTTTTCTATAATACATAGGATTTTTAAAAATAAACAAATAAAGACATTTTTAAAGTGTTCCATTGTTTAGAATTTCTCAGGTTTCTTCTCCCAAATCAAGGCGGTAGCATTTTCTGAGCTATCTCTGATGGGGAAGGAGGACGGGAAGCCTTTGCCCCCATGTAGTAATTTTATTTTATGCAGATTGCAATGAATCCAAGTGTGGTTGTGAAGAGGAAAAGGCCTCACAAAGAGTTAGCCTGAATGGTGGTGGTGTGTGTGTGTGTGTGTGTGTGTGTGTGTATAAGCAAACCTAAGATAGTAAGTGCTAACCTCTTTGCCTTGTTGATTAGTGTTGATTAACATTGATTAATGTTCCTTGTCTATAAATGCATTTAGACTAGAAACCCACTTCAAGGCAGGAAGCAACTTAACTTTTTCTTCTCAGGTCCTAGCCCAGTGCCTGATACATACTAAGTGCTTAATACATATTTGACTCATGAATTGATTTTTGAATCTCAAGTATCTGTAGTACTTGCTAGCAAAGCAATGCCTCCTCTGCCATCTGTAGCTCCATGGCACTGTGGGGAGGGGGCTTGGTGGAGATAGTGGGAGCAATGGATATGGTACAAATGAGTTAGACTGGCATGGATTCAAATACTGGTCCTGCCACATAAAAGCAATTAGAGCCTCAATTTCCTTTTCTGTGACATGGAAATGATAATCTTTCTGACTTTGCAAGATTATCCTAAGGATGAGAATTTGACAATTGTCTTCTTTCAAACCCCTTCTTATGGGTTTCACCTTAAAAGTTTTTGAAAACTACTTAGCCATCAACCAATGTTAAAACCAAACATTGAAGCCATTCTGCATAACTCAAGGTTCAAGTAGCCTTTTGTAGTATAATAACAAGCAGCATCTATGTTCTATCTGTGAGTGCTTGCTCCTGGCTTTCACTAAGAACATGGAAAGAAAATGTGTTTAGAAAGAATTGGTGGGTTATTAAATCACCTTATCTCAGCCCAACATCTCTCCGTAAATAAGTCAAGGTTTACAGCAGCCCTGTGTAAGTGCTGGGAATGTTCAAGACCTTAAAATAGCAAAGTGCTTTGAAGAAACCCATCTTCTTAATGGAAAAAAGAACAGACAAGAAAAGTGACCGTCAGTTATTTATATACAGCCCGGGCTTCAGCATGTGACAAGGGTGATCATTGCCGATCTACAGTTCTCTTCGGAAACTAGCTTTGTGCACTGTTTTCAAGAAGGCTGAAGTATAGGTTAAAGAAAGAGCTGACCAGATGACCACATCCCACAGCCTATTCTCAGGAAAGGTTCATGGCTATGCTTCTCATTGATGCCTTGGCCATGAAATAACCTCATTAGATGTCGTACAGGCTTGGTCACAATTGATGTGATTTAAGCCAGTGGTTTGTCCAAGTGAAGAGATTGTCCACATGGGAGTGGCTGGCAACAAAATATGTAAAAACAGGTCCATGCTTATTTCTTTGCTTTTCCTAATATGTTATAAGCCTCCCTGCCCCAACAAAGAGTGTTGATCCCATCTAGTTACTGCAGTCAGTAGACAAGAGAGTAGGTTAACCGATGAGATTTTCTGTGTGTTTGCGTGCACGCATGTGACTTCTCCCTTAGGCTGTGTAACAGACATATCTCATGCAGCTGAGCAAAGAAACTGAAATCCAGGATCGAAGCATAAAATGTGGTATATTGTGGAAAAAGGTGGGTGGCCAGTACCATTGATTAATAAACCGGAATGTTCACCTCAAATAAAGTTTAGATTGATAGGGCATTGAAATAAATCTCAGTTTTCAAAGTAAGTAATTATATTGAACTCTACAGCTACTTTGCCTTGCACCTTGTCATTGTCAGTACAAATATCACGGTTTTGAAGCTATCTCGTTCCTCCTGTCTTTGGCACCAGCAGATGAATTCTCATGTGAAAGTGAAGTCTCCATAGATGCTTTCTCCCAGAAGCTTCCCTGGTCCTCTCGACTGGAAACAGCCCAGAATTTCTGGCACTCCTCAGCTACTGATAATGTCGTTCATCTGGCGCCAACTCAGTTGTCTAAAGATGTTTGGTTTAAGGTATGTAGTGACAAGGTGCTAGAAAGGAACTGGCCAACCCCCATGCACCCCTGCTTCCACAGGTGGGCATGTTGAACTTACGTGCTGCCCTTGTTCTATTTCTCTCAGTAAGTTCTAAAATGGATAATCACACCGAAATGGGGGTCAGGCCAGTCGAACAAAGGAACTCTGAGGTTGGACTGCAATGTGAAAACTATCAATTATCCTATTTTATGTCCTACCTTCATTTCTGGTAACGAGGTCCTCACCTCCATTTGACCAATTTGGTATAATGCTGCATGTTCTAATCTTTTCACCATCTTATCTGAACAAGAGAAATGAGTGCAAATGAGAGGGGAGGAGGAAAGAGGGGGAGGAAGGAAAAAAAAAAAAAAAGAGAGACAGAAAGGCAAGAAGAGATTCATTTGGAAGGGTGATTTTAACTCCTGCTTTTACAATTTGTTAAAAGTGAATGTAACATCGTAATGGAAGCCGGTCACTGCTGTCCGAGGAGGGTGAATCTAGTCAGAGGTGACCTGTTTTTAAAAGCTGGACTCTCTTATCTTGAGAATCTTAGTCTTTGAGCAAGACACTCACAGATTCTGTGTAATTTTTACGGAAGCCTGAGCATGGCATAATGAGGAGGTGGCTCAGAGTGCACAGTTTCAGGGCCAGAGGTTGGCTTTAATGTCCACCTGGCCACGCCACCTTCCCAGGAGGCGAGCTAGGAGCAACCACAGCGCCGTACATTGGGGGCAGTGACCTTTTCCTGCATGAGCTTAAATCTCATGGGCTTATCAAAATGTTTGAAAACACCTTGTAACTGTATAACAAATTACCACAAACTTCGCAGTTGGAAACAGCACACACATATTATCTCCGTTTCCATGGGTCAGGAGTCCAGGCGTGACTTGGCTGGGTCCTCTGATCAGGCTCTCCCGAGGCTGCAGTTAAGGTTCCAGCCCACTGTGTTCTCATCTGGAGGCTCCACTGGGGAAGAGTCTGTTTCCAAGCTCATTCGGGTTGTCGGAAGAATTCATTTCCTCGTGGCTGTGTGATAGTAAACCACCAGCTCCTGACTCACTCATACGTGTTGGATTTGTGTGTAATTTGTTGTGTGAAGTAAGATTTCCATGGCCAAATAATGACAGCATAACACTCTCATTTCTTATTTGAAAAAGCCAAGGTCCACAAAGAAGTTAGAAGCAGAATCTAGTCTCTTGGCTTCCAGGATTCTTCTCCAATCCCAAGCAGATGAGCCAGACATTTCTGGAGCATCTGGAGCTGGAGCGTGAAGGAGGATTTTGTTTTGTTTTGCTCTTTTTTTTTTTAAAGAGAAGACTAAATCCAACCTGGGGAATTGCCAATCACATCGGGGAAAAGACATAGGATGGGGCTAGGACATAGCTTGACAGCTTTATCCAAACGGACCAGTTACTAAAGAGTCAAAATGGTGATTTCCGTTCCCTGGAGACATGCAAATTTGCCTTAAAGTTACATGTTATTTTAAAACCACGGACAAGTGTGAATCCCGAAAGTTGAATACATAGTTCATGCCCATGACAGAGACTTTCCAGGCTTTTCAGCATAGAACACAAGCCAGTGCAAATTAACCCACCAGAAACAGAGTTCATAGGCACTGAGGGGAGGCAAGGTTATGCAACTCCTGAAAAGTACAAGGCAAGGTTAATGTGGGCAAGCGGAGCAGTTGTTTCAGACTGCATTAGGGAAGGTGGTCAACTTGCTAACGAGCACAGCACTGCCCGCTGCAGCCAGCGCCTATTCTAGAAACTAATCAAGCCAGGTAGTGACTTTATACCTACAGGCAAGAAAAAGGTCCAGGGCAATAACCTAGTTCCCCACCTGCCTAGTCATGCAGATTTCTGTCATTCGATACTACACAGTCTAGTTGGCTGATAAATAGATCTCACATCTTGGAAGGCTAATCTCAGAGCAAATTTGATTTGCTTTAGCACCATTTCCCCATTAACCCCAAACCCAGCCTGGGGTGTTCAAAAGAGGGTGCTGGATAAGGTCTCCAGAGATGTGAAGCTATTCGTGCAAGGTCACTGGGTGGAAGAGCTTTGAAATAGGGCCTTATTCCCCCTAAGTCTTAGACATGTATGCTGGTCCCAGGAACAGTCACACAAGTCAGAGTAGCTCTGGAACCTCAATGAAAAAAAAATATGTTCAGTTACAAAAGACATCAGGCAGCCCACCTGATAGACTGTCAGGTAAGGATGGAGGTTTCTGCACCTTCTTTTACTCTCTCTTTTATAAACTTCCACGGAAATGCCTATTTGCCAAATTACTGGTCTTTCTTTTATCATCATTTCCCAATGAGGGTTCCAAAGAATGTTGCTAAATGCTATGTAACAAAGAGGCTCCTTGGCCAAATAAGTTTGGTAAATGCTGGTAAATGCTGAATCTACTTGGTAAATTATGAACCTACTGCAGAATTTTTCAGAGCTTCATTTATTGTAGTGATTATCAACACTGACTCTATGTTGGAATCACCTGCAGAGTTTTTTTTTATTTCTTATGAAATTGTCATTCCTTTTATATATATATATATAAGCTTTTATATATATATATATATAAACTTTTTAATTTGTTTTTTAAAGATACTTAGATTGCATATATGTTACATAAAAAATATAGGGGTCTCCCATATGCCATGTTCCCTCCCCCTCCCACATTTTCCCACATTAACAATATCCTTTATTAGTGTGGTACATTTGTTATGATTGGTGAACACATTTTGGAGCATTGCCCCTAACTGTGGATTATAGTTTACATTATGGTTTATACTGTCTCCCACACACTTTTGTAAGTTATGATAAGATATATAATGGCCTGTATCTGTTGTTGCAATGTCATTCAGGACAATTCCCAAGTCCCAAAAATGCCCCCAAATTACACCAACTTTCCCCTCTTCATCCCCTGAGAACCTCCAGTGGCCACTGCCTCCACATCAATGATAAAAGTTCTTCCATTGCTAGGATCACAATAATTCTATAGTAGAATATTGGAAAGTCTACTTTAGTCCATAGTTCAATCCTCAGTCCTGAGGATTCTGGCATGGTGATGCCCACTCAGCCTCTAATTGAGAGGGGGCTTAGATCCCATAGGGAAGATGGATGGGACTATCTTGCTTGCAGTTGCAGGCTCTCTCTGTTCCTTGAGATGGTCGTTATCAGTCATCTTCTCCTTGTTAGTTGTCCCAGGTGAGTCCAGTGAACTGGAGAGTAGGTATTGCAACTCTTTTGAGATTCAAGGCCCAGCTGGCACATGGAAAGCTCAAAGATTTAAGTCTCTTAGATGTACACCTACCAACTCTAGTACTAACTATAGGTTCAAATAGAAGGGGCTGAAGAGCCATGTGTAGGGATACCACAACAAAGTCCAACTTTGTCATGTTGGGGAGCATAAATTCCAAAGTAGGGCTTACTTCAGCAGGGCACCAAACTCCTGAGCTGTCTGCCTTGCTTATAGTATCTGGATTTCTCCAGAGCCCTCAGGAGCCCTGCTATTTGAGACAATATTTACTTTGGCAGTCAATGATATCATGCTAAGATGTGCACAAGTGTAACCTCTGGAATGAACTCCAGACTCACTTTGAAATCTCTTAGCCATATAAACTTATTTGTTTTTACCCTTTCCCCCTTTTGGTCAAGGTCTTTTTCCGGTTGCATTGCTAGTTGGTGCTTGGTAGTAATCCCTCAGTGTCAGGGAGGCTCATCCTTGGGAGTCATGACCCATGCTGGGGGGAAGGTAATGCATTTATATGCTGAGTTTGGCTTACAGAGAGGTCACATTTGAGCAAGGTGACTCTCAGGTGGTAACTTTTAGGCACCCTATAATACTAGGCTAAGTTTCAATTTCAAAAGTAAAGGTTCATAAATACAGTCATCAATATCAAGGGCCTGTCAATGGTGCATCCTCCTTCACTAATCACTGCCCCTGTACTCAGGGGATTCTTGTTGTTCTATTAGAGACTGTGGCAGAGCTCCCCGGGATGGGAATTCGATATTCTTTTGATTATTGTGACAATGCCCCATGAATACTTGAACACATGTATATGCCTTATAGGTATGCCCCAGGTAAACCTCCTCCCATGCATGCCCTATCACTGACATCCTACACCAATGATCCTCCCCTGCCACAGCTGTAACCCTTCTGTGATCCAAACAGCTGAGATGCACACCTTATTCAGATTTCATCAGTTTTTACATTCACTTATTTTTTCCATGTGTGTATAGTTCTATGAGATCCTATAGCATGTGTATATTTGAGTGATGAAGTAGAACTGTTTCATCACTGAAAAGAAACTCCCTCATATCACCTTTTATAGTCACACCCTTCCCTCAACCCTAACCTCAAGCAACCACATATCTGTTCTCCATCTCTACAATTTTGTCACTTTGAGAATGTCAAATAAATTTTATCATATAGTCCATAACCTTTTCGGATTGATTATAATGCCCTTGAAATCTACCTAAGTTGTTGCATATATGAATAGTTTATTTTTATTGCTGTGTAATATTCCATTGCAGACATACACCACAGATTATCTATTTACCAGTTAAAAACTATCTCTGTTGTTTACAAATAAAACTCCTATGAACATTTGTCTACAGATTTCTATGTGAACAAAAATTTTCATTTTTACGGGATTAATGCCCAAGATTGGAATCTCTGGGTCATATGGTTTCCTGCAGAGCTTTTTAAAATTCTAGAGCCAACTTCTAACACAAAATGTTGAATTGACCACAGAAGCATATCTCTTCTCCATGAGGAGCCTCTCATTAAGGTCATCAGAGGGTATAAACCCACATCAAAAAAAAAAACACTGCAAGAGAGAGACAGGGAAAAACAAGAGGTTTCAACAAATGTTTGGAAGAAAGTGGATGGAAGAGTGGCAATTGATGAAGCAGAGCCACTGACTAGAGGATGGGCAGAATGGTTAACACTGAGGAAGGAGACATGCCAACTCAGAGTTCCAGAGAAGCTGGGGAGGCCAGAGAGAGATTTGTATCTTACCTGAATGAAACAGGTATTTGGGGGAATAAAAATCTGTAAATATATTCAGAGAAATTGGAGAATATATTGCCCCCCAGAATGGGAAAAAGTTGATACATTAAAGGAATTATCAGAAGACAAGAAAAAGCTTTTGGAAATTTAAAATGTGATTTCTAAGATAATCTCTATAGGAAGCTCAATGGGTAAAGCTGAAGAAGTTTCTCAGAAAGTTTCTTTTTTTAAATGGGAAAAATAAAAGAAAATACAAGAAATATTGAGCATTAATTTAAGAGGTTCAACATTTGATTAGTAGGAGCTACCAAAGTAGAGAATAGTGAAAACAACAGTGAGAACTTATAAAGTAATTAATGCAAGATAATTTTTCAGATTATTCAAATGGAAAAAGACATCATATGCTGGGAACAATAAATAAGAAGAGCCTCAACTACACATAGCATGTGACATTTCGTACACAAAGAATAAAGAAAATACCTTAAAAGCTTTCAGAAAAAAACAGAAGAATCATATTGTCACCACAATTCTTATCAGAAACACTGGATGCCAAATGACAATGGATCGATGCCTTTAAAATTCAGAAGCAAAATATTTTAAATCTATATGTTTAGACCCAACCAAATAATCAGTTAATTGCTAGGTAAAAGTAGACACATTTTCAGATATGCAAAGATCTTAAAGCATGCCCCTTGCAAGGAAGACAAAGATGTGGGATCCAAGAAAAAATAGATCAAGCCTAAGGACAAGAGCTATGAGAGCAGCCAGTCCAGGCTGGAGCAAAATAGTGGACTCTGGGAGGTAAGCTTTTAAGGACGAGGGTAAGTAATAGAATAGAGACAAAGACTGAGAACTTAGGAAAACTTGAAGAAATTATAAAGGTGGAATATACAAAAGAATAGTCCATTCGAAATTGCCTATGGGAATATTTTCTTTTGAGTATCACAGTGGTCATGTGCTGAGGACATAGAAATCCAACACAATTGGGCATTTGTGCTTTAACAGCATATATGCATCCCTGAAATATGATTGCAAACTTGCTCAATAAAAATAATAGGGCTTATGGGGAAAATGGGGATGGTTTGGTGATTCAAAACTTTTAGAACTCTATGACTAGGGTCTTAACAAAAATGGTAACAAAACGAAGAAAACTACTAGTACAGTTAACTGTTTGCTGACATTTGAAGCTAGAATCACAGTCAATTTACCCTTACATCCTGGTGTCCTGCTTTCTCCATGAATATGTTGGTCCCTGAAGACATTTGCATCTAATAGGCCCAGGGTCGACAAAATTAAAGTGTACAATCTAGGCATAGCCTTTGTCATTAATCATTTTTTTAACAAAGGAGAAATGTCTTTGCAGTATCTACGTATGCTCTTTGCAGCTTCCTCTAATTGGTTAATATAGAAGCTACTAAACCCACCACTCTTGAGTAGAGAGAAAGCACTTCTCCAGAATTTTCAACTTTTCCTTCTAAAGATTTTGATAGAATGCCAAGGGGTTCTCTCTAATTGTGAGCAAACTTGTATGTTTTCTTCAAACCTTCTAGAAAAAAAATCGAGTGTGAACCTGTACACCTTCCATATCCTGACATCATTCCCTATTTACCATTTTATAAGCTGTTCCTGACTCTGCAGAGTACAAACTTTGCATGAGCATAATAGTAGAGTGTGTATTGGTTTAAAACGTAGTGCTTCCACCCTTCTCTCCAGCACTAATATCTTCATTTTAAGATGGCACAGTCTGGGGATAGTGTCTCTGAGGGATGGACTGGGAAGTGGAGGTTAAGCATGTTGTTGCCTAAAACAGGGCTAAGCCAACATGCCCACTTTGGGGGAAATGGAAGGGAAAGGAGTGGTGTAACAAGCCAAATACTCATCCATCATAGACAATATCTAAACTTGAAGATGTGAATAAAACTAGAAATGTGTTATATAGATGCAGGAAGGTAACCATAAAAATGCTTAGAAAAGGGAAATAGTTAAAATTGGTTGTTTTTGGGATAAGAGCCAAGCTGGATGGCAAGGAAGGGGTGAATTGTTGCTTTTCTTAACAAAGTTTCCAGATTATTTAATTTTTTGAATCAAATATATGATAATATGATGAAAATAAAAAGAAATTCGTTTTGCTAAAATTTATTTTTATCCCACCTTGATAGCTTTCTAAGTAGTAAGAGATGGGTAAATATAAGAATTTCTGTTTTGAAAAAGATCCACAGATTATTTTGTTAAGAATTTTTGCTCTGGTCAGTTAATGGGTGAGAGAGAGATATGGTGTGCAACTTTTTTGACATTAAAATCTTTGTTGTCACTATCATTATTATTTCATTTTCTTATTAATTGTATTTGGTTATTTTGTTGGCTTCATTTTTGAAAACATTTTGGACCACACAAGGGTTACAACTATGACAGGGGAAAATCATTGGTGCAGGATGTCAGTGATGGGGGATACATGGGAGGAGGTTCAGCTGGGGCATACATATAAGGGTGTGAATCTACACCCATTGTCACAGTGGATGTAGACTCACACAACAACAGAAAGAATATCAAATTCCCATCCTGGGGAGCTCTACCACATTCTCTAATGGAACTGCAAGAATCCCTCAAGTACAGGGGAAGTGACTACTGAAGGAAGATGGTCCATTGATAGGCCCTTGATATTGATGACTGTACTTATGAACCTTTACTTTTGAAATTGAAACTTAGTCTAGTAATATAGAGTTACCTCCCAAGAGCCTTCTTTTTGCTCAAATGTAGCCTCTCTCTAAGCTAAACTCAGCATATAAATGCATTACCTTCCCCCCAGCATGGGACATGACTCCCAAGGATGAGCCTCCCTGGCATGAGGGATTACTACCAAGCACCAACTAGCAATGCAACTGGAAAAGGACCTTGGCCAAAAGGGGGAAAAGGTAACGACAAGTGAGTTTACATGGCTCAGAGACTTTAAAGTGAGTCGGGAAGTCATCCTGGAGGTTACTTTTATGCACATCTCAGCAGGATCTCATTGACTGCCAAAGTAAATACCACCTCAAATAATGGGGTTCCTGAGGACTCTAGAGACATCCAGACACTACAGGCAGGGCAGATGGCTCAGGAGTTTGGTGCCCTGCCATTGGCCCTACTTTGGAATTTATGCTCCCCAGTGTGACAGAGTTGGACTCAGTTGTGGTTTCTCTACACATGGTTCTTCTGCCCCTTCTACTTGAACCTATAGTTAGTACTAGAGTTGATAGGTGCACATCCAAGAGACTTGAATCTTTGGGCTCTCCATATGCCAGTTGGGCCCTGAGTCTCAACAGAGTTGTAACACCTACTCTTCAGTGCATTGGACTCACCCAGGACAACTAACAAGGAGATGATGATGGGCAATGACCATCCCAAGGAACAGAGAAAGTCTGCAACTGCAAGCAAGATAGTCCCATCCATCTGCCCTATGGGATCTAAACCCCCTCTCAATTAGAGTTGGAATGGGCATCACCATCCCAAAATCCTAAGGATTGGGGAATGAACAATGGACTAAAGTAGACTTTACTGGTATTCTACTATAGACTTATTGTGATCCTAGCAATGGAAGAACTTATATAATTGATGTGGAGGCAGTGGCCACCAGAGGTTCTGAGGGGAGGGAGAGGGAAAACCAGGTGTAATATGGGGCATTTTTGGGACTTGAGAATTTTTCTGAATGACATTGCAATTACAGATACAGGCCATTATATAACGTGCTATAACCTATAAAATTGTATGAGAGAGAGTGTAAACTACAATGTAAACTATACTCCATGGTTAGCGGCAATGCTCCAAAATGTGTTGGTCAATTGTAAAAAAAAAGTACCACACTAATGAAGGGTGTTGTTAATGTGGGAAAATGTGGGAGGGGTAGGGAATGGGGCATATGGGAATCCCCTATATTTTTTTATGCAGCATTTATGTAATCTAAGTATCTTTAAAAAAAAATTTTTTTTTAGTTTAAAAAAAGAAAATTTAACTGAAATATAATGTAAAAAAAAACTTTGTTGTTTTTCTTTTTGTCAAAGAGTGTTTTACAGGAGTTTTGTCTTGTAAATCCTTCTTTTCAAAATGCAGATGATTTCCAAATGTACACCATTCTTTTGGGCAAGAGGGAGGGCAGAGACCATTTCAGCTGAAGGAAACCATGAAAGTCAATATCTTTGGGTTGGTTATCAAGATTCTTAATCTACCATCACTAAGGCAAGAAATTATAGCTATTTTCTTGAGAGAAAGGATGGGTCACCCTAATTTATCGTTATGCCCTCGATGACTGCCCTTGTTACATATTTATGTGTGTTTCAAGGGTACAGGTTTGGGCAAAATGCCACGAAGGGTCTAATCAGAGTGAACAAAGGAATAGGGATTTTCCACATTGGTGAAAATCTGGACCAGGTCCAAGATTTTGAAATTCTGAGCAAAACTGATCTGCATGACATTGATTTCCCTAAAGCCTAGCAACTTGAAGAGCCTTCAGACCCTCCAAGGGAAGCCCCTTATGACAGGCTGTATTAGTCAGCCAAAGGGATGCTGATGCAAAGTATCAGAAATCTATTGGCTTTCATAAAGCATATTTATTTGGGGTAGAAGCTTACAGTTACCAGGCCATAAAGTGTAAGTTACTTCCCTCACCAAAGTCTGTTGCCATGTTTTGGAACAAGATGGCTGCCAGCGCCTGCAAGTGTTCAGTCTTCCTCTTCCCCTGAAGGCTCCATGGTCCCAGCTTCTTCCAATATCAACTGTAGACTGGGATAAGTCTCACCTCTCTCCTGGGCTTGATTCTCTCTGGGTTCAGCTGCTCTGCTCTCTCTGTGTATTTGCTTCCAAGGGCTCCAGCATTAAAACTCCAGCTAACTCCTGTGCCTTGTCGTTTTCTCAACATCCTACTGACGTGGCCCAAGCAAAGCCTTAATCATAATTTAATAAAATAAAAGTGAAACCTCCAACAGACCAATTTACAAACATAATCTAATATCTATTTTTGGAATTCATAAATAATACCAAACTGCTACACAGGCCAAGCATTACCCTGCCTATCCCAGGTTGGTGCATGTGACTGTGGTGTGAGGGGATGCTCTGAAAGAGACTCTGATAATTGCCTTCTATTATAGTGGCCCTGGAGAGACAGTGAGGAGTAGTAGACACAGCTCTGGATTAGGAATCAGAATTTCTAGATTCAATGGTGGGCCAAAGAGTGCTTGGGGCAAGAGGGTCTTTGGTCTCCTCTGTAAACTCTATCAGGCTCTGACAAGGCACCCCAAATAAGCATGCATCTTAGGTATCTTTATGTGCAAAAAAGTCCCCTAGGTGCCCCCTCCAAATATGCACCCCCATGAGCTCTTCCTAGAAGAAGTTCTGAAGCTACCTGCAACTGCAGGCCTAGCTCTGCTCCTGATTTACTGTATAGTCTTTTTGCTTCATTCCAAAGTTTTTTCATCTTTAAATTCAGGATGGGGAAGGGGATGGATGGAATGACCTCTAATAATCCTTCCAGCTTTCATGACACTGTGTCCCCCAGACAGGAGGTATTCCTAGAACACCCCCAGTTTCCATCAGGTGATACAGCTGAAGGCTGGGCCAAGGAAGAGGCCAGAGAATGTCTTCAACTCCTTCTCCTTGGGTCTTAGGCTTTCTTCCCCCCACCCCCCGCAATTTTCCAGATAGATCTACCTCTCTTTCTAGAGAAGGGGATGTGCATGCTGCCAGTCAGTGTGGAGGCTTCACAAAAGCACAGCAAAACATATGCTCATCTTAACAAATACTCCATTTTCCCAAGTGCTGGGCTGCCTGAAGGGAGCAGGCTCTCTGCTGACCCAGATAAGCAGACCCCGGGCTCTGTGATGTGGCGCTAAGCACTTCAAGGTGTCGCTCACCACAGGACATCAGGGGCTGGGCCGTCCTGTCCAAACAGAAGCACGCTGGCAGTGGTGTTCCTACCTAGACAGATGCGAACACAAAAGAGACTTTTTTCAGCTAATAAGATCCTCTGGTGTTTGTAGCTCTAAGCAGGTAGGGTCATTAGGACCCTCCTTTTTAATATCTTTTTCTCATCCTGATGGAATAAAAATAGGCTGAAGGAACTGATTTTATTTCCTATTTAAGTTAGCTCAATGGAAAGTAGGTTTTTAATTTTTTTTTTTTCCTTTTCTTTATGCATGTGTGAGGAAGGAATGGGAGAGGTTGGGGGGTGGGGGGAGTAGAGTTTTGAGATGATGGTTTTGAGCCATTGGCCTAAGAAGAAAAAAATGTTGGCTTGAAATGGTTTCCTCTGGGAGCTGTTTGTGGAATCAAAACGCCTCTCCGCTTTGCAGTTCTGAAACCCACTACTGTGACTTAAAAAAAAAAAAAAAACACTTTCAATTTAGAGAGGGAAAAAGGATACAGCTCCTGGAGTCCCGACTCGGACAAGGAAAATGCCGCTGGATGATGTGAATGCCACGGATGTGGATTTCAAACAGCAGTTTTGACCTCACCCTCCACTGGGGTTGTGTCGCTGAGCTCCTCTGAGCGTCCACCTCCTCCTCTATCCTCAGGGGGAATAACATTGATCCAGGATCCAGCTGTGAGGCGTGGATGGAAGAGGAAGGCAAAGGGGCCCAGTGCCATGATGAGGGAAGGACCCCAACATGCTCTTCCAATAAAGTGAAATCCTGCAAATCAAACAAATCAAAGTCTCTGCCTTAGCCACTCCCAGGCTCCCCCCACCCCTCTGTATTTTGTCAACGCTTCTCCTGGGAAAGCTCAGCATGTGGAAGGATGCTCCAGTTAAATCTCTATTTACTCCACCACCAGAAGAGTGGTGTGTGGTTCAATGATGAATCCTCCTTTCTTCTTGTACCCAGAACCTTGTGCCCACTGGGCATCTTAATATACAAAGGTCTGCCCTGGGGCTTCTCTTTGCTTACTCGATTCCAGAGCGATCAACCAATTAATTATGAATTCATTTAACAAATGTTTATTGAGTGCCCACCATGGGCCAGGAGCTTTGGAGACCTCCTTGAACAAAACAGACACAGATCTCTGGCCCTGGGGAGCTTATATTGTAGTGGGGAAAGATGGACAATAAACAATAAAGCTAATAAACGCATTGTTGTATGTTGGTGAATAATATGGGAAAAGAAAAGTAGTGCTGAGAAGGAGGATATGGGAGGAATGCATGGGGGCTTCCCGACAACTGCTCAGGGTAGGCCTCTTTGAGAAGGTGACACTTGAGCAAAGACTGCAGGGCAGGAGCTGGCAGATGTGTGGAGCCAGAGCACCCAGGCAGATGGAACCTGTGACGTGCAACAGCCCTAAGGTGGGAGAGTGCCTGACTCCAATGAGGCCAGTGTGACTAAAGCAGGGTGTGTGTCTGTGCATGTGTGTTGTGTGCGTGTGGCCTAGGGTGAGATGGATAAGGCCAGAGTGGTTCTGGAAAGCTAAATCCTAGCTGGTATTAGAGGTCACTGCAAGATCATTGCCTTTTATTCTGAGAGAAATGGGGAGCCACTGGAGAATTCTGAGCAGAGGACAAACATGATCTAAGTTAGATTTTTAAAAGATCCCAGAGGCAGCTGTGTTGATGATAGAAGACAAGGGTAGAGCTGGGAGACCAGTGGGAGGTTATCACAGTAATCTGGAAGACAGCTGATGGATGCTTGGGCCAGCACAGCAGACGTGGACGTGGTGAGAAGTAGTCTGCTTCAGGATGCAGTTTGGAGATGGAGTCAAGATTTCTTGATGGATGGGTTGCAGACTGAGGTTTTAGGGTGGAGCAACTGAAAGAGTGATGCTTTTCACAACTGAGATGGGGAAGACTGCAGGAGGAAGATTGCTTTCCAGGGTTTTATAGCCTAGTTCAGGGTAGAAATCATTAGAAAAGAAAATTAGGAAGCTGTAGACTATAAATGGGAGTGATCATGGGTGGTGGACAGATTGCTGGTGCCGTGGGGTTCAAACCAAAATTCAATGGAAGATATTTACTGAGTAACTACTAAGTGCCTAGCATGGTGCCTGGTGCTATGGGCCATACAGGAAATGAAATAAGTATTCTATCATCTATGCTCCCTGGACCTCCATGCTCACCCCTGTCAAAGCAGTACAGTACAGTAAGAGTTTATCATCATAGTCAGAGAGATCTGCTTTGAATCTGGCTGTGCCCCATTCAGGCCAGCTTCAGGTTGCCTAACCTACCGGAACTCTGCAATGGAGATAATAATCATAGGAGATAAGGCATGTGCCAGGAACATAATAAGGACAATAAATCATATTATTATTATAGCCTTTACAGCATTATATTGAAAAGATCTGTTTATCTGACTGACTGCTCTGCTTGTTTCTGAGCACTTGGAAGGCATAGACTGAGTCTTTTATCTTCCTAATCCTGGGGTCTGGTATATGGAAAGCACCTAATTATATCATGGACCATAATACAGCATCATTGGAGGGCTTCAGGGGTTCCATATGCAGCTTCATTGCCCCAGTGATGAAATATTAAGTAATTCAGAAATTATTAATTGAGCACCTATTGCACATGAGGAACAATGCAGTTTACAAAGAGGTTTAAATTCATCTCTGCCCCTTAAAATCCAGTAGAAAAACCAAGATGAGGACATCAGTAATGTAATGCTTACAGGCAGGGGCAGCCGTGCAGCTGTGGAACCCAGGACCGGAGTCCTATATGCCTCCCCCAGCCTCAGCTCCCAGCAGACCTTCCAATCTGCCTTTTTCTTTTTGAGGTAACTCAAGCAAGGCATCCCGAAAAGTTGCATGATATTTCTAGGGCCTCCTTAACTCTTGAGCTTGTGGTTAGACACAATTCAAATGGGTTGAAGAAATCAAAATGAAGGAGCATATTTTTGAGGACGTATGAAGGTCAGTTTCTGGAACTGAGACTACCAGTTATTATCCTGATTATACTTTGGATGATATTGCATCATGTACCACTTATGACCAGAATAATTCTGAAGCAGGTAAATTAATTACATCTCTTCAGCCCTCCGGTATCTCCATTGTCATGGAAAATTATTGATTGTCTACCTTTAGGGAGAGAAGCACAAGAATCCCAAATATGGGTAAGCCAACTATTTCTATTGGGCTCTGAAATGTGTCTCAAGGTTTCCAATGAAAATTAATTTGTTTGTGATTCTAGAACCATAATAAAAATCAAACCAAATAAAGATGCCGTGATGTAAACACTGGCTCCAGCAATATTGGAGACATATCTGTTTTCCTAAGAACATCATCACGATCCTCTGCTGTCATTCTAGACAGGAGAGCTGTATCACCCTTCAGATTGATGAAGAACTTCAGCCTAAGCAGAACTGCCTGCCTTTTCCTTCTTACTAGCATGTTTGCTGATAATATGCCAGGTTTGGATCTCCCAAGAGAACCTCTTTGATCACTGCATAGTATTGTTCAGGAAATAAGCCAAAACCTCCACAGTGTTAGCTATGAAAATATCCACCTGGCTGGACAAACTGAAGATTTTCAAGATTTGCTTTCCCCTCTAGAGAAATACAAATATTACAGTCTCTTTTTTTTGGGGGGGGGGATATTCCAGAGAATCAATTTATTCATAAACAAGAATGAAGTCTTCATTATATGATGGGCTCTGTCCAAGGTGCTTGGGACACAAGCACAAACCCTCAAGCGGTTGATGATCTAGAAAGGGGTTCAGATTCACACATGAGAATGTTAGAGGTGACAGGGCACCCATACACTTGGGGTAGGTGGGAGAGCAAAGAGGCCTACGGTCAATACTGCTATTGTTGGGGGCAGGGAAGGGGCCCTTGAGTTGTGAAGATGAATAGAAGATTTACAGAGGGAGCAGCAGCCAAAGAGGGCGGCATGCAACCACTCGGCAGTGGGTTGGTCTCTCGGGTCTTCCACCACAAGCTGTGGTAGAGATGTATCAAAGCTGTGTTCGATCCCTCCTCCAGCACCAGAAGCACAAAAGGGACTGCAGGGCATCCGAGGGGCCCCCTCCTTGGGCCCCTCACCCCTCATCCTGCCCACCTGGCACAACAATTTGATGTGATGTCTGTTGTGGCAGCTACTGTCAGTACTACCTTTACCTGCCGGCATCTCTATTCCAGGGGCGACTTCCAGAGAGGGCTTGGCCTGCATCCCCAAACTTGCTTTTGGAATTGTCATGTTGTTTTGAGGACAGTGAATACCTCAAATCCTGCACCTCATGCTAGAGGACAGCATCGTGGGGGAAGTGGAGGGAGAAACCTCCCCATGGTCACTGTTTATTTGTTTACCTAACTTCACAATTTTCTCTGGGTACTGTGCAGACAAAGCCTGTCTCATCTTTCCAAACATGAAACAACTGGATGAGACATGTCAAATGAATATAGCCTTTTTAGTCACAGTCAACGTTTTTTTTTTTTTCAAAAAAATTACAAGCAGACTTTGTTAAATTCAAGAGCCTATTTTCTGGTGTTGACTTACTTTGTTTGGAGGTTAGGGACAATTTCCCAATGATTATGGTGTAACAAATATCAGTCATGACTGTAAGGAATAGTGGCATAGCGGATACTTGGCATGCTTTCCAGCTGCAAAAGTACAATGCTTTAAACTTTCACATCTTCTGAATCTCCCGTTTCATACACTGGTCAGTTTTCAATTATCCCTTTTACCGGTAGTCTGAGGGCGAATCTTTGTTTTCCATTTTTTGTTGGCACTCTCCCTGTTTCTGTTTACTCGTTCTCTTGATTGACATCTTTATCTCTGTTTGTTCTTGCTTGGCAAGGAGTCTGCGGTTTAATACGAGCTGAAAGGGAGGTAAGGAGGCTATTTTAACAGTCCAGGAGAGATGATGGGTCCCTAACCAGGGCTCTGAGAATAGGATGGGTATAAAGCTTGGAAAGGAAAGCCCTGTCCAGGGCAACTCCCGGGTGGCTAGCTTCAGAGTAGGTGCAGATGATGATGCCTGAAGCAAGCACAGAAGTACAGGCACACCTTGTTTTATTGCACTTCACTTCATTGTGCTTTGCAGACATTGCGTTGTTTACAAATTGAAGGTTTGAGGCAACCCTGTGTCTAGCAAGTCTATCAACGTCATTTTTCCAACAGCCTGAGCTCACTTTGTGTCTCTGTGTCACATTTCAGTAATTCTCCCAATAATGTCAAACTTTTTCATTATTACTATATATGTTACAGTGATCTGTGGTCAGTGAGCTTAGAAGTTACAATTGTAATTGTTTAGGGGCACCACAAACTGCATCCATATGAGATGGAGAACTTAATCAATAAATACTGTGTGTGTTCCGACTGCTCCACTGACTGGCCATTCCCCATCTCTCTCCCTCTCCTTGGGTCTCCCTATTCCCTGAGACATAACAATATTGAAATTAGGCCAGTTAATAACCCTATAATGGTGTTTTAGTGTTCACGTGAATGGAAGAGTCTCACGGCTCTCGCTTTAAATCAAAAGCTAGAAATGTTTAAGCTTAGTGAGGAAGGCATGTGGAAAGCCAAGATAGGCCAAAAGCTCTTGTGCCAAACAGTTAGCCAAGTTGTGAATGCAAAGGAAAAGTTCTTGAAGGAAATTAAAAGTGTTACTCCAGTGAACACATGAATGATAAGAAAGTGAAATGGCCTTATTGCTGATATGAAGAAAGTTTTAGTTGTCTGGATAGAAGATCAAACCAGCTATATCATTCCCTTAAACCAAAGCCTAATCCAGAGCAAGGCTCTAACTCTCTTCAATTCTTTGAAGGATGAGAGGGGAGGAAGCTGCACAAGAAAATTATGAGGCAAGCAGAGATTGGTTCATGAAGTTTAAGGAAAGAAACCACCTTCATATAATAAAAGTGCAAGGTGAAACAGCAAAGGTGATGGTTAGCATTTTTTTCAGCAATAAAGTATTTTTAATTAAGGCATGTAATTGTTTTTTAGATGTAATGCTCTTGCACACTTAATAGACTACAATATTGTGTAAAAGTAACTTTTTTACACACTGAGAAAACCATAAGTTTGTGTGATTCACTTTATCAAGATATGCATTTTATTGCAGGGATTTGGAACCGAACATTCAATATCTCCAAGGTAAGTCTGTAGTTCTATTTTGGACGTTTTGGGCTGAAGTTACCTACAGGACATCTAGGTAGAGATGTAGTAGACAGGTCTAGAGCTCAATAGTGGGAATGACAAATAGGGCAAAAGATGTGATTCCATCTGCCCTTATACTCATATATGACCGATTTCCAACCAATTACCCCCTAAAAGTTTGCAATGTCACATCAGTAACCAAGGAAACGCTTGTTTTGACACCAGTTTCCCATACCCCACCTTTTAACTTTTCTGCCCGAGATAATAATGACAAATCGATCTATTGATAATCATGAAAAGAATTAAGAATGTGGAATTGGAAGGAGAACTCAAGCAAAGGCGGTGGAAGGACCAAGAAATAGTAAAGCCAACCCCTGATTACTATGGTCACTCAGAACAGCTCTTTTCTCTTCTAGTTGACCCTCTGGAGGAACTGGGCTTCTTGAAGATCTTGAAGAACATCAAAGATAGCAATTTCACCAACTTACTGCATTACTATGAATTTTTTACACAGACAATAGATTATCATAGTGCATCTGGCCCCAAGTGCCTGGAGTTAACACCAGAGCCGTCTGAGAGATGATAAAATAATCCTGGCAGTTAGGATTGGTTGGAAACAAGAGAGAACATGCATAAAGATGGCTGTGTTAGAGGTGCAGTTGCCGGGAGTGGTGCTTCTCTGTGACCCAGTGGCTCCAACACATCGGGAAGCTGGAAAGCTGGAAACACCAGTGTTGATTCCTTTCCTGAGCCAGAGCACGCCAACAGCTGAGAAACCACACTTCTCTCATCTTTTCAGCCAAACCACGCTTGGGTCCATTCTGTCATTCCCACCTCCCAATTAGACACCCAGAGTCCCTCTACCACCTGCCACTTTGCAAGGCAAGTCCAGCTGCCCTGATGAGGGAGAGGAATGGTGAAGACTGAGTTCGCCCACCCTGAAAGAGGGTAAGAGAGCAGGTGAGTCCCCAGAGGTGAGCAGAATTAACTGCCAGGAAGGAAGAGAGCTGGAGGGTTTGTGAAAGCTGATCCTGGATCACTGTTGGTGTTGTGATTATCATTAGTTTTGGGCACCCTTTATAAAGGCTGAGGAGATTTTACATCTATAATTCTCATCTTATGGAGTGGTTTGAGGTTAAATGATAAAATGTGGGGAAGTCACATTACATAGGGCCTGGTATTTAATAAATGTTCAATACATGACAGTTATGATTATTTGGGGTATACAGGGAAGTGGTTAAGATCACAACCTCACACCTGGGTTCAAACACCAGCTCTACCTCTTATTAGCTACATGATATAAGGCAAGTTATTTAACTTCTCAGTTCCATGGTTTTAGTATCTCTAAAACAATATCTACACCATCGGATTATTGTGAGGCTTAAGATCAGATAATGAAAGTAAAGTGTTTTAATTTGTGATAGCACTAATAATATTTTTGGAAATACCTGAACGTAGGGTTCTTTTATGCTTCATGTTTCTAGGAAAGATACTCTTTGATTAGGCCATAAGCAGGTTCTGATTGGACCATATCCAGATCTCTAGAGTTTATCTAACCTTCATGTTAGCCTGAACTAAGGGCCAGCAAACCCTTTCTGTAAGGGCCAGAGAATAAATATTTTAGATTTTGTGGTTCATACAGTCCTACTCCAACTACTCAATTCTGCCATTGTAGGGCTGAAAGCAGACATGGGTAATACCTTAAAAAAAATGGGCATGCCTGTGTTCCAGTAAAGCTTCATTTACATAAACAAGCATTGGGCCAAATTCACCCTATGATCATAGTTAGCCAACTCCTGACCTAGACACATATGTAGAGCTAACCTCATGTGTAAGAACTTGTTGATGTTGGTCTTGCTAAAGGAAAAATGGGAAAGAATTCCATGCCCTTACATCCATTCCCCATGAGATGTCAAGCATTAGAAAATTCACTGTTTGAAAGTCACTGCTTTGAATTAAGCATTGATCCATGGAGAAAACAAAGGTGTGTGTCAAAATGTGAAAAAAAAGGGGGGAGGAATAATAGTTGAAGAATATGCTTTGATTTGAATTGGTATATTGGCAACCTTCCTAATTGACTGGCCTTGACTCGGCTGGGAGGCATTAAGTTCACGGAGGCAGGAATATTGAGAATAGGGTAGAGGATAGAAAAATGGAGCTGATCTGACGTGCACTTTCTTTCAGGTCTTCCAAGTAAACTCCCTTAGACTTCTTCCCCCTCTACTCACTCTCCCACCGCCAAGCCAAGATCTCTTTATCTCAAATAGCAAACCAAAGCAATGGTTCTTCTGAGACAGTGGGTGGCTGCTTTCTACAATTCCTAGAGCATGACTCTTGAGTTTCCAGCATTTCATCTCTTAAAATACATGCATGAGGGATCAGCCTCCTCTCTCTACTCCAAGCTTTGGTACACAGATTAATGTTAATGCTAGTATGGAGGCCCTTCTCTTCCCTTCCCACCCAATCTTCCAACTCCATCTCACCCCCTAGTATTGGCTATAGGTTGGGGCCCAAAATATTGTGATGTAGTATCAGAATTGAGGGTTTGTATGGCTTCAAATGCTATTCTAGTGTAAGGTCAAAGCTATGTTACAGGGAAGAGGATGTAGCTCAAGCGATTGGGCTCCCATCCACTGTATGGAAGGTCCTGGGTTCCTTTCCCGGGGTCTCCTGGTAAAAGTGAGTTAGCCCTCATGGTGAGCTGGCCTGCACAGAGAACTGGTGCAACAAAAAGAGACAAAGAGAAAAGACAATGAGAGACACAACAAACCAGGGAGCCAAGGTGGCTCAAGTGACTGAGTGCCTCTCTCCCACATCAGAGGTCCCAGGATTGGTTCCTGGTGCCTCCTAAAGAGAAGACGAGAAGAAAAGACAAGCAGACACAGAAAGCACACAGCAAATTGACACAGAGAGCAAGGCAGAAAGGGGTGGGGGTGGGGGATACATTTTAAAAAACAAACAAAACAAAAGCTATGTTACAGCTGAAATACAAGTTTTGTTTGTTGATCCAGTGAGAGCCATTGGCTATAGATTAATCTTTGCAGTGTGGCAAATAATGGGCAATGGAGACATCCTCAGTCTGGGTGACGAGGTAGCAAAGGTATCTATTTGTGGAGATCAGTTGGTCTAAGAAACTGTAATCTGTTTCATTCCCCAAGAGCAGCTACAGACACCTCCTGGAGGTTGAGAATCAGAAGCCCATTCCCAGGGTCCCACTAGATTGTTCTGCTCTCTGTCCTTAGATGTTCTTGCCTCCATCCTACCATAGAACTGTTGTTCACTGCATTCCCCTCTCTCATATTTTCTTTGGATATCCACGTCTTCCTTCTTCAGCTTTATACTTCATGTAGGCTGATCTTCCCAGGACCCCTGACCCTGTGAGCCAGTAAAAGCTTGTGTTTAAGCCATCCCAGTCATGGTATTTGTCATAGAAGCCTGTCAATCTAAAACAAGGGTGCACATTTTTCATTGAATCTACTCTTCCCCCACGATTACCCCACCATCCAACCACCACTCAAGAACATTACCCAATACAAGTACTCAGGGGTGCTCAATTAATGTTTGTAGAACTAATTCACAATGGACAACTTTGATGCTTACATCACATCAGTGATTATCTTGCTGTACTGTGCTAACAGAGGCAGCCGAGACAAGCATTGGAAAAGGGTGGGAAGAAGACTGTACTAAGAGCCCTGCCCCAACCCTGAACCCCTGTGAGGATGGTGAATGCTGAGGAGGTTGATGTCGATACCTCCTGACCTCTGAACCCTTCTACCACACCCCTTTCTTTTCTACTGACTGCTGCCCTCAGCCCTTGTGGCTTAAAAACTTGTTTGGAATTTCAGGTTGGTTAAGTCCTCCGTTTGGGTTTGAATAGAAGTGTAGATGATTCAACAAATCTCATTCAATTGTATGGTGCTTATATTAAATTTTTAATCCATAGTGCAAATGTGTATTAGGATATCCATGTTAAGTCTTTACATTTAAAGTCAATGTCTTTATTAACTTCTTCATTAAGGAGTACAACCCCCAGGATTTAGGAGTGAGGGAAAAGTGGAGTGAGGCAGGGAAGGAGGGAGAGCCTCCATGAGGGGCATTACCAAGCTGCCTGCTGCTCCATGGACAATACCCCCAAACACTCCACATTTCAGAACCCTACTCAAGACCCTGTGAACTACTGTGCCTCAGGAGAGACCACCAGGGAAGGAAAGGAGATGAATTTACCCACTAGATGCTGCCTCCCATTGGTCAAATATTCTCCTCATGGGACATCAACCCCCTGTACTTTAGGGTTGCATCTGGTAAGCACCAAGAGGTTCCCACAGGGAATCCTGCCTCAGAGCAAAAGGGAAACCCCTAGGTGGAAGGTGAGAGGCATGCAGAGTGGGGTGGGATGAGGTGGCATGGTCAGGCTGTGCTTTCACTGGTGCCTGCAGTGGCAGCTGGAGTGGAACAAGTGGTCCTGACATACAAGTGAATCCAAGAAGACCTGAGTTAGAGCATAAGAGTTGTCCAGTATAGTGAAACTTTCCACCCTGAGTATAGCTACTCACCCACATGTATGTACTTTCCAAGGCCTATATTTATTCAACACTTTATTTGTTCATTCATTCATTGATGCATTCACATGCCTATCATATGCCAAATGCCATGATAAAAAAGGAGCAACTGAATCACCTAATTCACCGTCCTTAAACTCCCCTGGTTCTCCATCCCTCCTGACACTGCACACACATTCAGACCAATCACCATCACTAATCTTATCCAGAAGTGTTGAGGTCTTCACAAATCTCACACTGGAGGGCTCTAAGACCATGGATAGCCCCAGAAGAAAATGCATCTTTTCTAAGGGGCAAATCTTTTCCCTCTTCCAGGGACACTCAGGTCCAGAAGATGGAGAGAGGAACTTCCTAAAAGGGAAAAGACCTCAGGTTCCAGAATGGGATTCTGTCCTGTTAACTCAATCTGTAAAACAAAAGCAAGCTGCAGAAGTTTGGAAATGCTGCTGTGACTTATATTTTAGGGGCTGTCAGTAGAGAAGGGTTCAAAGGCAATTCTTGAGGGTTTAGAAGAGACAGGAAGATAATAATTCTTTACATTTGTGTTTGATCCACTTGTTTTCTCATTTGACCATGGCCTGCCATAGCATCATGGGCCATGTGTAATTGTTCCCATATTAGAGATGAGGAAATGGAGGCTGAGAGATTAGCTAACTTGCTGAAGGACACCCAGCCAGTTAAAGGCAGTCCTAGGGCTTGAGCCACATTTTACAGATGACCACTTTTGTTCTACAGCTTACTCTCCTTGGCTCAGCTTACCCGAGCTTGTCCTTCATTCCACTGATTCATAACCCAGGGCTGGCTGCAACCAATCCATATCTGCCATCTGGGAGACAGTGTTCCCTAGGACCCAAGGGTTTTCCCCAAGATACTTTAGCTCCCTGGGCTCTGTCAGTGGGCGAAATGTCAGTGCTCAGCCTCCATCTCCCCCTCCCCTCCCCTCCCCTCCAACAAGCCCCCTCCTTCTCCCTCACCTAGCATAAAGCCAGCTCACTCCCAGTAAATTCAGTGTTTTTCCATCCCAGTGAGCTCAGCCTTCCTTTGATTTGGGTGCAAGCAGCTGCAGGTGCCTCAAGTCATCATGTGCTCTCATTCCCCCTCTCACTGCAATGTCATCCATGTTTACTTGCGGCTCTGGACTTTAGATTCTGTCAGAATGCCAATCGGCTGGGCCGCCAGGCACCACAGCTGACAGTCAAATCTGTGATGCCGAATCCTTCTTCTGGAAAAAGGGGCTAAAGAGGTTAATACACTCAAGTCAGGATAAACACACCAGCTGTTAGAGTTTCTAATATTTAATATCATTATCGAATAAATAACTCAGGAGGAAACCACACACGCGCGTGTGCTCACATACTCACTACAGAAACCCACAGCCCACCGCTTCAATAATAGTGATTATTAAAGAGAATATTAATAAATTACCTTAAAAGCCTCGCAATGGAATAATGGTGGCTGGGACACATTACAAACACATTTGCCTGTTAGCTGCAGTTGGTCCCCACTCAGAGGCATTCAAACCAGTTCAGCCTTAGAAAGAAGAATAGGGGGAGCAAAGGAAGAATATGTGTGAACAGTTTTAGGGTTCCCTCTTGGTCTGGTAGGATCTCAGCTCAAGTAACCTTTGCTTTTGCTTTCAACAGAAAGATTCCAGACTGATCTCCCTCTACTAAAAAATATACCACATTTCTCTCTACCTACACAACCCAAGATAAGTTTTTGGGTTTTTTTTGATGTTTTTTTTTGGGGGGGGCAGGGGAATAGTAACCACTTTGTGGATAATGGATTATTTAACTCTCCAGCAAATAGTGTGCCTCCCCCCAGATGGCTCCCTCAACTGTCTGCTCGTTGTCTGCTGCGCCTGCTCGTTGTCTCTGCTCATTGTGTCTGCTTGTCTTCTTTAGGAGGCACCGGGAACCGAACCTGGGACCTCCCATGTGGAAGGCGGGCATCCGACTGCTTGAGCCACATCCGCTCCCCTAGCAAATAGCATTTTGCTGTTGTTTATTCTTCAACTCATTTTGTGTACAGATATTAGCTAGGAAGTGGTCAGCATCTATTTTTCTCGTATAGTTCCAGCTGTCTAATTCCTTGAGCACTAAAGCTAAGGCTGGGCAGGACAGGATTTTAATGGCCTGTTAACAGCATGAGGAATTTTAAGTCCACTTTTTTTTTTCGGCCCCAATTCATTGGCTGCTGTTCACCTGGACTAAAGGAACAGAAAATGATGATCGCTGCGTTTGGGGGGGAAAATGAACATGGAATAATTTTTTTAAGGCTCCAACAAAATGTTTTCCAGGTCACAAAGCACTGAGCAAAATGAGCTCCCTATCTAGTTTATGTTGTATATTATAAGAGAAGCCAGTCTCAGTGACTCTGTTAAGGTTCCGTGAGCATTTTTTGAGATAAAGCCTTCATTTCAAGGGGCCAGAGTTGAGCTATGTCCCCTCTCATCAAGCAAAAAACCTGGCATCCAGTTTGTCTGTCCAGATGTATTTTTGTTTGGGTTTTAACACTGTTTGATTGCGATCAAGTCATGAATTTCTGCTCTCTGGATGGGCAGAGGAATGAGAATTTATGAAGTCTGAGGATGCATGTTGTTTAGCTCAAAAGCACAGCCAGATAAATTTGGTGAGAGGAAATGCTACACTGCATGCTCACAACAGCCAATATATGGGCCACTTTCTCTTAAAAATTTTTGAAAATCAGAGCTGGAGGGTATAGTTTTAATACTCTCTGATATCCGGGACTGCACAGGCGCGATGGATCAGATGAAAAGAATCCCATTAGTTTAAGTGGGACTTTGTTCTCAACGTAGGAACTGTCCTATTGACATGGTATCAGAGTAAAGGCCACCACTATGACCCACGTCCCACAGCCTGCACGAACATTTCCACTAGTGCTGGGAATAGCGGATCCGAAAAAGGGCTTCTGCCCATGTATCTCTGCCTCTGGGTCCTTGGTGAACTTCCAAAAGACTCAGTGCCCCCTTTGCTCACCCAGGCATCTTCTCAGTGCCCGGCCAGCTTGCCGGGTTCTTCAAATGAGTTTTTCAAGCGTGTAGAAAATATGCGGCTGGGTTGCAGGGATTAGGGCAAGAATGATGGGTCTTCCCAGAGCTGCGGGGAGACGGAGAGGCAGGAAGGGACATCTCAGAGCTGATCAGTCTTGGGGTGGGGGCGCCAGCGCACAGCACCATGCCATTAATTGTCCTCCTCTGTCATCACAGGGGTTATTGGCAGAATGAACATGTGACTGAATTTGGGATGTGGCCTGAAGTTTAGATATTTGATTGTTTTTTCTATGTCTATTCAGATCTATCAGGACTTGAGGTGAGACCAAAATTATGGTTTGAGTGGTAAGGGTGAAAGAGGGGAAGAGAATGAAGAGGTAAATGGTGGGAGGGAGAAAGAGAGAGGGAAAGAGGGGAGAAAGGAGGGAAGGAAGGGAGGAGAAAGAGAGGAGGAAGAAGGAGGAGGAAAACCAGGCTCTGGGCAGTTCTCCCAGGGCTGCACTTCCTCCTGGATGGGTCTCCGTGCCTTTGTGTGAGCGATCTCCTCTGCCCCATATGCCACAAGCTCCTCTCCAACCAAGACTTCCTGATTGCTCAGCAGAGTTGAGCACACGCTTTCCTCTCTGCTTCATTTTCTTCACGCAGTGGCTGTCTCTGGCTTTGGGCTCCATGAGGGAGGAGGTAGGTCTTTCCTTCACTGCTCCCACACATCCTGGCCCACACGAGGCTCTCATAAATATGGAATGAATGAATGAGCCAATGCCAGAGCAGGAGGGAACTGAGGAATAACTAGATATTTATCAAAATCTAGCGCAAAGTCACTGACTCTTCTATGATTTTTAGACATTTAATTTCAATTAGATGTTATTGTAACCATTTGCTATTAATAATAACAATAGAAATAAACGTGTCTTAAGAACTAGTCAAACAGTGAAATAGATGGTCACTCTCAAGACATTTATTTCTATTCTAACAACAGATGTTTATAATGCTCTTTTAAAAATAGAAATACCTGTCATTAATACGAAAATACAAAATGAATCATATGCTATTAATACGCTTTTGAAGAAGCTGAGTGTGGTCCTTTTTGAAACAAATATATACAAGTATCTAAGATAACCCGGCTTAACCTATGAATAAACTAAATATTCATAGAGCCTGCTAGGGGGTGGGAAGCATTGACTTAAAGCCAGTTTGAGTTTTCAAGCTCAGCAACTGAGCTGTGCCTGGGAGTCCCTGTGCCTGAAACCAGATCAGCATGGAGAAAAGGAATCAAATAATGAGAGCCCCCTCCTTTTCTATCAAACTTTCACTTCCTTCAACTCATCACCTGACTTTACTGCCAAGAGGCTCTTCTAAGATTTTAATCCCAGAAGTCGCTTGTAAAAGGATGAAGTTACCTTCCCCTTTCCTGATGGGGACAAAAGAGCAGGAGAGCTGATGGCATCTGCCCCAGGCAGCTTGGAGGTGCACCTGAGGGTCTAAACTCATCCAAGTCTGCCGTTGCCAGGAAAAGTGGTACCACGCATCCAGGGTCAATTCTGAGCAGGGTGAGCTCTATTAGTGGAAACTGGTCCTTGATTTCCACCTGCCAAGTCATGGAAAGCTGCACAAAGTGGGGTGCTGAGTAACTTTTTGGGTTGCTTTCAGAATAATAGAGAAGAGAGAGAATTAAACAGAAGGGCTTGAAATTAGATACCAAGAAGAACTTCTGGCTGCTAAGATGATTTTAGAAACTGGAACAAACTACTGAGTCATAGATTCTTAGTGAGCTGAACTCCGATGCAATTATTTCTTCCATAGATGTACAAATGTAGATATAGAAACGTATATTTCTGGCTCCCATTATTTCTTTTCCAACCCCAGGCAGGGGAAAGGCAAACAGACACAAGTCTCCACTCTGAATTCCCAGCCTCCCTTCAGTTTAAGCCCCATGCCTTATTGATGTGATTTTTTTTTTCATGTGGACAATTTGCTTTCCTTGCAGCAGAAGGTGGTTTTCCCTAAACTGCTGCAAATTTTCCTTCTCTGTATATTTTATTCATATGGACCCGTTATTGGCCCATCCCTTCCTGAAAGAGCTGAAATTTGCCCTTGAGGCATCAGATGGAGTAGTCAGATTGTCAAATGTGTCTCCTAATTGAAGTGAACGTTGGCACAATATTTGTCGACTGGAAATAAACAGCCCCAGTGAAGTAGCAGGTTTACCACCTTCACGAGCTTGCGTGTGTCTTGCTGAGAGTTGAAGGAAGCATGCAGAGAGAGGGAAGCTATTTCTCTTGAAAATGAAAGCTTTCTTAGACTGAGCATCTCTTATAGCCAAGGAAGGCTGACCTGGGGTGGGCTGCAGCGCAACCAGAGGGTTATTTTCAGCACCCAGCACTCCTCTCTTACCCCTTCTTCTCCCTTCCCCTCTTGGGGGCCTACTCTTCCAACCCTCAAAGGCCAGCCTGCTGCGGCCCCTCTATCAAACCCTCTTACTGGCAAGTCTCTGCGGTCAGAATCTGAGAACCAAAAAGCAAAGGTGAGGTTAAGTTCAGAAAGAGGCCCTAAGTGGCCTCCTCTGTCTGTTCCCGACACCTCACGGGCCCCAGCATACTCAGCAGCTCTGGTTCTAAAATGCCATCCAGCCTTGGAGCTGTAATGCAAGAGGGCACGTGGCCTCTGACAGCTTTACAGTGAACGCCTAGGGGCACAGGGTGTGGGGGGTCAATGCCAAGCCTTGAGAGCTGCCACTCCACCCCACCCCACTCCAGGGACACACTACAGTGTTGGTTCCCCACAAGGTCACTGTCCAGAGCAAGAAAGTGGAATGCATGCAAGTGAAGCTCAAAGCTGAAAACCCTACCTCTCCAAGAAGGTTCTGGAAAATCAAAGGTGGGGTGAGTTCCTTCCCTTTAGTCTTGGAAAAGTCAGGCTTGCTCTTCACTACCACTTTCTTGCTTTCCTCAAGAGACCAATCCAAAGCAGGCCATTTCATTTCTTTCCTAAAACATTAGTTTCTTCAAATAGCATCCCTGATCAAAACCCTTCAATGTCTCTCCACTGGCTAATCTTGGCATTTAAGGCTTTTCAAAATCTGGTCCGAACCCTCTTTACCCAGAGACCATCCCAATATTCCTGAATGCAAACTGGTGCTTTCGGTATCTTTGAACTAGAGTTTGCTTAACCCCATTTTGTTCCCTCTGTGCCCATCTCCTTGAAATACTCTCCCCTTCCTCTGGCCCATGCAAATCCTACCAAGCCTACAAGCCCAGATCAAGGTCTGGAAGGTTCCTTTAACTCTAATACACGAATCCATTCAGCAATGATCCACTGAGCATCAACTCCCTGCCAGCCACAGTCCCAGGTACTGGGGATAGAGAGGTGAATAATCAGCCAAGGGCTCTGCTCTCATGGGGCTTACACTGGGGGGGGGGGGGGGGGGG
>JAQZBX010001195.1:0-53607 GCA_029593785.1 Cabassous unicinctus | reverse complement strand
TGTTCTTTCCATTACTCCCGTTGTTTCTTGTTTCCTTAGCCAAGTGTTAAGTTCCCCAAGGTCAGGAGTGCAATTCTCTTAAACTTGTCCTGGCACTTAGCACGCTTCTGGGCATGTGGCAAGTGCTCAGTGGCTACTTGTAGGGAGCAAGAATGAAAGCAGGCAGGAGGCATGGGAAGGTGTGTCCCACTCAGGTCACAGACGCATGGTGTCTCTTTTCCGTATCCAATGTAGCTCATCAGCTCCTCATATATATCCGTATCCCTTAGACCACCAGGGAGTCTGGGAGCTAATAAAGAAGATGTCAGTGAGCACTCGCTTTTTTTTCCCCACTGAATTTACTTTTCAAGTAGCGGATTCTATCATTTGGATCGTGAGTATGACCAGGAGGCACTCAATGTCCAGCCAGCTTCCCCTTCCCAATGGTGACAAGCAGGAACAAGACTGGGAAGACCCAAAATGATCTGTTAAAAACAATCTGGGGACAGAGGATTGACCATGAAATGGATTCCCTTCATTTCCCCTACTCCTTTTTTCCAGGACTCTTCAGGAAGGAAAAAAAAATAGGAGGAAAAGGGAGAAGGAAGGGCGGGAAGGAGGAAGGGGAATTTGTCACAAGTTCCTATTTATAGAATTACAATATTAAACAGTAAACTATCTCCAAGGAAAAGGGGGTATTGAAACTGCATTTGCAAGTCTCCCTTATGTCTAAATGATAATTCTTGTTCCTTCCCACTGACTTTTAACGGCCTCTTTCCTGACGATTATGGTTTGACTAACAAAATCTGTAGAAAGGACCAGCACCCCCAACTCTGATCTCCCTTTAAATTATTTTCCATTTAGTGTAAATCCTATAGCATGGCATAAAACTTTATTGAATAGCTCATTTGAGCAGGGAATACTTTTGAAAGAATATTAGTAAACTCTTTCAATGGAGTCAAAACACCAAAATGGAAAATTCAAGTTTTGAAGAGAGCCATTAAGTGTGATTAAACCTTTAAAAAGGAGAGAACAACGCCTGCAGAACTCTATTTAGCCATTTCATATCTTTAATTGTCCAAAGATTTACTTTAAAAGCACAGACATGAAAGGATGCTGAATGTTACAGTATTTAGAGGGGGAGAGGAAAGATAAGCCCCGTTCACCAGCAAATGGAGCTCAGCCCAGAAGTAGGGACAACAAAAGCAGCAGGGACCTGCTTCCTTCCACAATATATAGAGAGAGGGAAATAAAAAGGCAGCAATTCTTGACTTAGCTTTGAGGAGCACAATGGGCATGATTAGGGATCCAGAGTGGGAGCGCATTTAAGTAGCAGTGACATCCACCAGTTAGCTGGTAATTAGGATGAAAACTCTGGGGAAACAGGCTGAGAAGCAGGAGATAGGGAAATGGGGGAAAGGTAGTTTTTTGAACTTTCAGGAGATGAAAAAAAATCACTTTTGGGGGCTAATTTTATAATGTACTTTCTTTCCTAAGTTCAAACTTCAGAGATTGCGATTTAGTAGATAAGGAAAGAAACCCTGGAATCTACCCTTTTTTTTTTTCAAAAAAAGCTTCCACAGTAAATGCTGCTGTTGATAGTCCTGGGATCAGTTTGGGGGGATGTCTGGAGGACGAGGGAAAGCGCTTGGAAGGGAAATTTGAAAGATAAATATCATGTGGGTGATGACAAGCACCTAGAGCCTAACTTTTCTTTCCCTGTCCTCGCCCCCAATTTGTGAGTCAATCAGGGGAAGACGTCTGCGGAGGAATTCAAAAATAGAGAGTATTAGCAAGATGGGGATTCCTTCTTGAAAAGGGCAGGAAAGAAAGAAAGTAAAACAATTGAGGGGGTGGGTGGGAAGAAGCAGAGGAAGGAAAAGAAAAAGTAAAAAGCAAACACAGTAAAGCAAATCATGAGTAGTTTTTTAAATGTCCAAAAATACAACTGACCAACACAATTTGGTGATAAGCTTAATAGTATGCTTTGCTATAGATATGTACCTTGTACAATATTAAAAATAAAACTAAAGCGATCACATTTTCTTACCAAATGTTGGTAAAATAGAATAGAGCCATGTAGAGTTGTGGACTGTTAGAATGCTCAGTGGTTGGGGAGATTATAAAAAGCTGTGCTCTCCCATGCTGCTCTGTGGACATGGAGGTCTACACCAGGGAACAAGGGCAGCCCAGCTGGGAGGGGCTTACCAGGTACCGATCCCCCCTCCATCTAGAGTATCTTTGCTTGGGTGATGATTCAGTTTGAACACAGAAGTACTGCAGGTTTTAAACTTCCTGATTCTGAACTTTCCCCCTCATTTTGTAGATGAGAAAATGTAAAGTCCTGAGAAGTGAAGTGTCTTGCCCGAGGTCACGCAGCCTGCTTGTGGAGGATTTGGACACAAGCCTGGAACCCCTTGCTCGTAGTCCAGCGAGCGTTCCTCCAGAGCCCCCAGCCGCCCCCTTTAGACACTGGAACCTGCCAAGCAAGTGTGTTTTAAAAGACCTTGTTCTTGTATGTGGTCGGAACATTTCAGGGGTCATGATTTAACCAATGGCACATCCAAATGTGAGCGATAATGAGTCATGTCGTCTCTATGATCTCTTGGCATAGAAGAGGCGCAGCAAGGTGTATAGGAATGGATAGGAATACGTAGGTCTGAAGACATAGGAACCACGCCTGCTGAGTACTTAAAATGTGCACAGAACATTACACGTAAACGCTAGACCCTTTAATTCTCATAGCAACCCAATGAGTTGGGTAAAATTACCCCCTCGAATGGTGGGGCTGATTGAGGCCCAGTGATAAAATGGAGATGAGAACTAAGTCTGGGTGACTTCAGAGCCCAAGCTTTTCATACTTAACCACAATGTCCCGACAGTGGGACAACTTTGGTTCTTTATGTCATCTGTTTGCAAGTCTAGGCTCAATTCCTTTGTGTGGTACCAATTCCAATATATGTGCCCCCACGGGAGATAAATAAATAGGGAGAAATAATGAGAAAAAATTTTCAACTGAAAAAAAAGTTTAGTTCAAACATCCAGGAAGATTTATGTATGAACTGTTATAGGTTATTTCTGCAATACTTGATGTACAAGGAAACTCTAATTAGAGCCTTTGCAATCAGCACATCCCTATATAAATCTCTTTGCTGGCTCCCACTTTTCTTCAGCTCAGCCTTAAAACCTGGTGGATTCTGAGTGGAGATAGCAGGAGACACCCAACTAAGGCCAAAACTGTCAGATTTCCTGCCCTTTGCTCCCAAGCCCATGGATTTTTAGGACCATGGTCAGTTTTCAACATAACACAGGCAGTCTGGACCTAAGAATCAGAGGGTCTGGGGTCTTGGAAAGGTTGGGAAGGGGCAGCTGTGGCTGTGCCTTTACCCCTTCTTTCCTTAAGACCTCCCTTCTTCCACTCTTCTATTACAAACACAGTACTAACTAGAAAGTCTAGAAAAATGAAAAAAATAATGCTGATTATCCCTACAACCCAATACATGGATTTTCATTTTGGCATATTCCATACCCATTGTGTCTTTACAAATACAGGTTTTACATAATTACAGCCATAACATATTTCATTGTTTCCTCACTTAACTTCATGTCATAGACTTTGTCCAGGATCTGTGTGGCTAGCCTCTCTTTCTGTCTTCCCTAGTATTTCTCTCTCTTCCTTTCTTTTACCCCCTCGTCCTCCTCTGCTTTCTTTGCCAATTAATCTCCCTCCTCTCCTCTAGTTTTTTTCTCCCCTAACTGAACCTAAAGCTTGCCATAGAGGATTCCTGGGATAAATAAGCCTCTGAGTTCTGGGCTGGGTGTCCCCTTGTTTCTCTTCCAATAGTGCATGACTTGAGTTCCAGCTGTGGTCTTCTGTCTTGGAACTGCCCATGCAGAGGTTTCCTAGAATTAAACAGGAGTAGGTGGGTGAAAAAGGAAGGCAAGTGGTTCGAACAAAGGTTAAGAAATGAGGACAAGAAAAAGGGCAATGGAATGGTTTGGCAATCATGGGGATGGGGTAAGAAAGTGGGCAGGTAGTGAATTTCTTTCCACAGGCTTAGGAATTGAGGAACTTTGTTGCCTCATCATAATCAGGAATGATAATGACAATAATGATTATACTACAGATGGCTCTAAGCAAAGCCTCCTGAATAGAGTGTGGTGGCTTCTTATAGAGTCTACTTTAAGCCTTGTACTTAGTTCAGGGGTATTATACTACAATCTATGTAAAGATGGTTTCTTTTTAAGAAAGATGTTTATAATCACAATAACAGCCGCTTATACATGCACAGCCCTTTAAATATATCACTTATAACCACAAAAGCAAAGCAAGCCTTCTAGGTAGAATGCTAGGAAGCTGACATTTGACAATGGAGTTTAGCTGAAATTTATATTATGAAGCTTTCACCAGAGCAATTAATATAAACACTTTTCAATGATAAGCCTTTAAAGAGGGGCCAAATATGCCAATTGGAAAATCTAAGAAGCAAAAGCATTGCTTAAGAGGGCAGGGTGCATGAGGATGAACATTTGGAAGATGGAAAGGGACGATATCGGGGGTGCTTTCTTGATGAGAAAACATTACCAGTTCCAAGTACTCTAATAAAGGTAAATTGCAATTTGTAGCACTTCTTTGTGGTTCAATTTCCTTGGCAATTATTATATTAGAGTGACACTTCTATTGAATCATACGTTTCAATTACTATTAAAAAATCGAAGTCCTTAAGTTAGGGGAAATTATGAATGCGGCTTCTGGAGAGCTCTACCTCTGACACTCCAAGGATAGCATCATTTATCTCCTTAGCACTCGGAGGCCCATTATGCAGCACGGGCAAGGAAGGTGCCACTGCCTGCTCAATAGTGCCCAGCATTATCAAAGCACTTGTGGCGGATTCGACCATCTCCGCACCGCGCTGCGGTAACCCCAAGTGACCGGCCGCCTTTCTTCCCACAGGACACAAAGGCAAATAGAAACATTACCTCTCACAATGTCACAAGAATCCAACCGTATTATTTCCTGACCTCCGAAAAGATAATGTGTCATTTGCTGTACAAAAGTAAAAGTTTTCAAAGCAGCCGGAATTATAATTGTATACACTTCACTTGCTGAACCGCCTTTCTAGGGTTTATTTGTTTGGCCCTTTGGAGCAAGAGAATGGGAGACGTTCAGAGCGGTGACCGCGGCGCTTTCCTTCCCCACCCCACCCCACAACGCCCTCCTCCCGGGAAGATGAAGTGGCTTCTGAGCTCTGCATCGTTGTGGGCAGCTCCTGGATCACAAAGCGGGGGCGGGGGATGGAGGAGCGGAAAGGCTCTGGTGTCTGAACACCCCTGAGGCAGAGCCCGGGCAAATCTTCTTGGTGGTTGGATATTTACTAGAAGTCAATAGCGCAGTGGGCTTTGCTTCGATGCTAATGAGGCCAAGGTTATACAAGGGCCAACTGGTTTCCTTCTGTTCCCTCTGCTATAAACGGCCTCCCATCAGCGGCCAGGCCCCTCACACACGCAGGAAGGGGGGCAATGAAATGGGCCGGAGGCTTCTCCCAGACAGATGGCTCCCCAGCTGTTTTTGCCGATGGGTGACTTTTGTTGCCACCACTCGACTTCCCCTCTAAAGACTCTGTCCTCCAATGCTGTTCCCCTACAAGTCTCCTGTGAGACGTCTTCCATCAATACGGCCTGTCTTCAGAACCCACTTTTCTCCAGCAGACAGCTTTGAACGCACAAGACGGTCTTCCGTGGGAGCGGGGAGCCATTGCAGTCAGGGGTGGAGGCAGCAGGGGGTGATTCCAGCCTCCTGACCCTCCTCAGCTGGGTTTGGCTTGAAACGTCATCCCTTCTCTTCCAGATGAAACCTCCCTGTTGCATCTGGGAGTCTCCGACTTTGGGGAACCCAGTGGCTCTTTACTTTCTGAACTGTGAAGTGGGACCATGAGTCCTTGCCTTGGCCAACGTGCAGGGTGGATAGGAGAACCAAGCTCTGGGACCTGGACCAGTCACTCTGGCTTCTGCCCTGACACCTCCTGAGGCCCAGGCTGTTCTGTCATCTACTTTGGTTCCTGAGGAAAACGCACTGTTTTGTATTCGACGTTGCACCCCAGCTATGTTTCACTTCCCAATTGCTCTCCTGGACGTGGCATGTCCTTAGGTCTGGCAGCAGCCATCGGAAATGTTTCTGAATCCCCTGTCCTCTTGCCCCTACAACCCCGTCCCCACCTACCTCTCCCCTCTCCTGAGGAGTCCTCATTCCCACCTTCCATGGATGACTCCCTAAGCCCATCCTGGGGGTAAATAACTTCTGACCAGCTGCTCACTCCATGCTATCCATCTGTAGTTTTCAGCCATTTCCCTCAGTTTATATCTTTTTTGGTCACACCCTCTTCCTCTAGGCATACACAGCTTGATCTTCTAAGCCCCCTTCACGCTAGCTCATCACTCCTTGTGTAGGTGATGTGACGATCTCATCTCCTAGAAACAATTCATTGTCCTTTCAGCAAGTCATCATAGTAAAAAACCATAATTAATATTTTATAACCTTGGCTACAGTCAGTCGGTTACAGCGTGGCCCTTTTCTTTTTGGAAGGTGGAAGGCAAACGTCAGGTGTCAGGAAATTAAATGCAGATCCCAAAATGTAAACCTTCAGTCAGTTTCCGGCCCTCCACGGTGCAGTCTGGGTCCGATTCAGCACTTTTTCAGGCTATGAAGCTCAGGGTTGATAGGATGTCCTCACCTGCCTTCTATTCAGCTCTTTCCAAAAGTGAAGCAGTATACTAGGTGCTGGGAGAAAGCCAAGAAGGAGCCCCACTGGGGCCCTGCCCCTAAAAGCTCATGTTCTAATGGTAAACAGAAAGCTAGAAATGCAGGGTAGAAACAAAGAGTGGCAAAAAAAAAGAAGTGCAGGATAGCTAAAGAGCTTACATCTTAAAGAGAAATGGTGATGAGAACGATCCAAAATTGCAGCCACTAAAAAAATCATTTGGAGTTCACTGTGAAATATTTCATGTATATATTTCTTAACACTATTACCTTCCTTTTACTGCTTTGTTTGGGAAAATATTTAAAGTACTTTGCATTTCTTCAGAGCACATTAATTAACGACTAAAGAATCCTGTCCGAAAGGTTGCTAGAAAAGTGTGAGCAGAGGCGAAAGAAGTTGAAATTAAAAGTACAATCATTCTACAAATATAGAGTGGACTGTGAGCCTGCGTTGTGCTAGAGAGGCTTACATTCCTGTGCAGAAAAAAAAAGATGGCAAACAAAGAAATACAAGTGCTTTTTAGAAAAGAAAGCACGGCCAGGGGATAGAAAGTGGTCAAAGAAGGCCTATCTCAGGGCAGGCGGTAGGCACGGACATTACTTTAAATAGAGATTTGAAACGCGGGAGTGAAGACATGAGCCTGGGAGGCATAGGAGAGCATTTACCATGTACTCTATCTCCTTAAAGGGTAGGTTTTAATAAATGATACATATTGTATAATCCCTATTAAATGAACTACATATGTATACGTGTGTACATGTGTGTATGAATAAAACTATTTATAAATAAAAATATATATGTAAATATAAAGACACATATCTCAAGGAATATAGGCCCAAATGTTACTGTGTGTTATTGCTGAGCAGTGCAATTACAGGTGAATTTAATTTTCTTCTCTGATTTTCTGTACCTCCCATATTTTATATAGTAAACCTGCATTCCTTTTTTTGTCACAGATTACTTTTTCATGGGGTCTTCTTAGTCTCCTGCACTGAAGCAGTTTTCTACCGAGTATTTTTACTATAAGCCAATGCAAAAAAAGATAACGGTTATATTTAGTGAACATTTAATATGTGCTGGGTACTGTTTCAAGGGCTTTGTGTACAGTATCTGATACAAATCCTCACAACAATGCTGTGAGGCAGGAGTTCCCATCACCACCACCTGAGGAAGCTGAGGAGTGGGAGGTTAGGAAGATTGGCCAAGGCCCCTCACCAAGAGGGCTCTGGAGCCAGGACCTGCACCCAGGCAATCTGACCCACGTCCACTTCCTTCACAATGTGCCACAGCTGCTTCCCTGAGAGGCAAATTTAGCCTCATCTTCTTCATTTTCAGTTGATTTTCAGAGGTGGGAAATAGCAGGAGTTATTGATGAATTATCAAGAGAATCACCTCAATGACATGTTTATCTTTGCTATTGATATAGCAAAGGCCAAGTGGAAGGAGAATAAAGTATTTGATCTGTGCTTCCCTTGTGGCTATTTTATTCCAGGCCAGGTGGTATGCAGATTTTCATACCGGATTCGACTGCTCTGATGAAATGCAATAAATCAAACAGGAGCAAGGCCAGGTCTTGGAATGTGTAGACACAGCCTATGCAGGCTTGCATTGAAATGCCTGCTTTCTCCTCTCCTCACGCCCTACCACTCCATCCCTATGTAAGTTTCTTTTCAGGGGACTTGTTTTCTTTCAGAAGTCTTTAAAGATTGGGTTCAATCAAAATGCTGGAGGGAGATTTTGCTTTTTAAAAATTTACATGGCCCCAACTGTGTGACTTGGTCCATTTTTTTTTCACTTTCCTTTGGTTATTTGGGTGACAGTAAACATAAACTTCCCTGTTGTCCTTGAACCAAAAGGGCACAATTCCCACAGATGCTACAGAAGCAGAAGGAGGTGAGTCTTACAAGTACCAATTGGGAGATCCAAGAAGCATGGCTCAGACAAAAGCAACCCAGGGTGGAGGCAGACAATGAGAAGAACAACCAGAATCCATGATCCCAGAAGATTTAGTGTCTTCTGACCAGGTGTTGGGGGGTGGAGTGGGGGGTCGGTATCTCATTGTCTTAAGGGAAGGAGACTAGAGCTCAGATTAGGTCTGCAGTATCTGCCCATAGCAAGAGCATCCATGCCAGGCTGTCTTCACTCATTCCATATCAAGGGCTTCCAAGGCTCCAGGTACTGTCTCAAGCACTCCAATGTTTGGTTTGGGTGTTTAGAGAAGGAAAGGATCAGGGGAGCAGTGACCTTCCTTCTCTTCTTGACCCACCATCACTTGGGATCTCAGAGGTCTCTGAACATCTAAGGAATGTGTAACCAGATCAAATAAAAGAAGGAGCATGGAGGAGAGAGAGTAGGGACATGATCATGGCTGTTGAAAAATACTATAAATGTTAACCATTTCAGGAGCACAGTGAAGAGATGAGAAGTTGTGAATGGAGTTTAGAGGTAGTTAAATAGGACTCTTATTACACTGTGGTTCTGAGAGCTGTAAAGAGGCATAGTAACCAAACACCTGGAGGAAGACAATAGTCTCTGGTTGGAAAGACCCAAAGGGCCCCTTAAATCTTTAATAAACTCAATGTGTAGATGACTCATATCTCTTAACAACTTTCCCTCACTCTCCTGCCTGCCCATCCTCCAGTACTCACAGCAGACACACCCTGTCAGGGCAAATGAAGTCACATGCCAAGTGACATTTGCCTTAACTTGTCCATGGATTCATGGTACTTTCCCTTTTTCCTTTTTCAATGGTCTGTGGCTTGGCCTTTCCCAGACTGCAGACTTGCTGCATTTGCTGCCTGCTGTTGTTTTAGAAACTTGGTGAATGGTTAAAAATGAAACCCCACATAAGAATTAAAGTTGAGTTGGCATCATGGCTAGGAAGGTAGGAGGAAGTCACAAAATCAGTATGTACCTGCATGTAAAACCAGAATAACCATCTGGACCATGAGGACCAATTCAAGTTGATGACATGGTCGACCTAACTGACCAGCAATTTTAGCCAAAGGGTTGAACACATCCACATGGAGATGGCCAGGGAGGTTCAGCTTCCGATGCTTTAGGCATCAGATCACCTTGACAGTAAAGAAATGTTAAGTTTCTAAGGTAAGAAGTAAATAGTTGAGGAGGCTCTCTCTTAATATGATATCAGTCAGTGTGAGCGTGTGTGTACGTTTATGTGGATGTCTAGGAATGGGGTGTAAGGACTATAGGGAAGAGGTAACATTATTCCTGCCTCGGGGTTTAGAGTCAAAGTGAAGCAAAACGTTCACATGCAAAAGGACTAACTATTGTTAATAAGCATTGAGAGGCATTGAAAGAAAGACGTTTTCAGCTGGACAGAGGTAAAGCAGAAAGAATAGTCAAGCAAGAGAGTCTCTTGAAATGTGTCTCTGGAGCAGAGCAAAAGAAGAGATAGGGTTTAATTTCTCATGGAATTGCCTTGGGCTTGACTCCCAGGTAAGTATGTGAGTCTAGAAGTTCGCTGATGAACAGCTGCATTTTCAGATGGCATTGCGGGGAGAAGAAGCAGACTGTTAGCAAGTTTCCCCTTTAACCTGAGCTCTATTCCTAAAAGCACTGGACAACACAAGGGATGTCACAAACCTGGGAAGCTTCATTTATGGAAGCTCTATGCAGAGCTCTCGCACCACGAAAATATGTGGCTATACAGGCCTTGGTGCAATCTGAATCATATTTACTTTGTTAAACTGTATAGCCCAATTGTATTGGGGAATATGTTACTCCATGACAGAGTCACAATCTAGATGAAGAAGATTCCTCTTCTTATGACTATTTTTGAGGTTTTTTTTTTTTTTTAAACCCAGTCTCTTCCCCACTTCCAGCTAATACCATGAAGGCTATTTCAACAAACATGCCTATGAGAAAGAAGACCAAAAGCAGAGCTTGAGAGAATGTCATGGAGGGTAAGGGAGAGGGAGGGAGTGGTGTTCAAAGGAAGAGGAACCTAGGGAATGAGTTGAGAAAGAGAATCCAGAGAAGAGAGTGAGAAAATAACATTATGGAAAACAAATTTAGAGAAAGGGGTGAGATGAAGGTTAAAACGTTGATGTGGTACAGACAGGCAAAGCAAGATGAAGACCTACATATTCCTGTTGCCAATAACATAGAGGCCACGAGTGGCCTTTGCCAGCATAAATTAAATGAAGTAGAGAGGGCAGAAGGCAAATTGTTATGGATCAAGTAATGGGCTAGGGAATGAGAAAAAGGAAAATATGCGTGTAGACCACCTTATTTAAACGCTAACAGAGAAAGCTTAATTTATATGCTAGAAGATGGAAGTCTTAGGAAGAAAAGGAGTAATGGTTAGAGTGAAGTCCTGGAAGATGGGATCCAGAAGACAAGTGTGTGGGGTCATCTTGGATGAAAAGAGAATCCTTTGAGACAGGGTAGGGAGACACAGAAAAGTTTGTGTGGGTATGGATGGGAATTTTAAGGAACCTATGTCAATTAACCTCTATTTTTTTTTTCCCTTAAAGTTGGAAATAATATGATCTGTGGAGAGGAATGGTAGAAGAAACTAACTAAGGACATGTAATGAAAATTCCAAGAAGAGATGAAGGGCAGCTGAGGCTGGAGACCAAAAATCAGCTGTGGCACTCATCAGTGTGGTTGATTAATTTCCTGTAAGTCACATTCTCTCACCTGGGTTCAAGAGCAGAAACAGGCAGATGGTTTGGTTGATTCTTAGTCAACGTGGTGACAGGCAGTTGCACTTATAGGACAATTTGACAAGAGAATTGAGGATATGGATGGGCACCAACAGCAAAGTTGTCCCTCAGTATCACAGATGATTCATTGTTGAGGATTTGGAACTTTGGCTAAATGGGAAATGAATCATTTTTTGTGTTGTTGTGTTTCCATTTATCATCTTGCTATATTTACTCAGGTTATGTTTGCTGCTGGAAAAAGCTCTAAGGCTAACCAAGAGAACCATCTCTTTTAGAGGAGTGCCCAATCAGGATGATGGGCATGATGGCCAAGGCTCTAGCGCAGTGCTTTAACACAACAGAAGTTGATTTCCTATTCAAAAAAGTCCACTGAGGTCAGATGCTTCTCTGGGTAGCTAGTCTTCACATGATAACCCCAGGATAAAAGTTCCTTCCATCTTGAGTCTTCACCATCTCAACACATGATGTCCAAAGAGGTGGCATGGATGGGCAAGGCACACCAATGAATAGTACCTCAAAGCAAAAGTGATGCAACACTTTGCTCACACTCCCAGAAGCTCAAACTCAACCCAAGTCCTCATTCCAACTGCAAAGAAAGCTTCGAAATAAAGACGAGTATGTGGATGTTCAGCAACCATCAATCACCTCTGTTACACTGGATTGCTCCCAAGCATCTCAAGACCTGCACAAAGTGAAAAACATGCCAGGGAACTTGACTCTCCAGTGCCGAGGAAGAAAGGCTTGGAAAGTGAGAAGTGTAGCAGCATCGCTTGGGGCTGATCAAGTCCATATGGACCCAGAACAAGCAGTTGAAAAGTAAAAACAAGCCAGACTGTAATTCTGTAATTGGATGTTGTGTATGAAACAAAAGGAAAATAGGTAAAGATGAAGAAGGAGAAAGAGAAATAAGAGGATAAGGAAGAGTCAGAAGAAGAAGTGAAGGAAGAGAAAGAAGAGAAAGCAATATATACACAAAAGCAGCAAGGTCATTTGGCTTAAATGCTGCTGTAATCATTTTTCACCCCCTACATTTGGGAAGTGTCTGCTCACAGAGAGTAGAAGCATAAATAAAGGTAAGGCACAATAAGAGCTCATCTCAACCTTCTTTCAGGCCCAGAGACCTCATGGGACACAAACAAGCTAGAACGAAGTTGGAAGAGCAAATGTTGTGAACTGGCTGCTCCCCCTGAGGGCTGACAAGGGTTCAGGGATCTTCCGTGGCTTCTTTCTTGGTTTACTCTAATTCATCATTTCAAACCGCTGGATATTATTACTACCTAAGATGTTTTTCAAGACCAAGAGGTTCTAACAGGCCTTTTCCACAGCCAGCACCACTCCATCGGGAGCATGTTATTTTTTAATTTGCTCACTCAGTCCTGAATAACTTTTCAGAGGGCTCCAGACACCGCAGTATGACAGCTAAACCAAGGCGCATCGGATGCGATGGAATTGCTCTACAAGCAACCTTGCCAAAGGCCCTTTTCGATGCACAAAGCTGGCTCTATCTTTGTATATTGAGGGAGCTAAATCAATGTTAAATGCTTGGCTCTTTTCACAGGACAATGACCAGGACCTAAGCTGCGTCCTTCCTTTTTGATTGACACTTGAAACGCAGCGCGGGAATCAGCCAGAGGCACTGCTACAAGCCTAACCCTCTGCTGGGATAACCACTGGTGACATCTGCAGAAAGGCCGACAAAAGGCAGTTGAAAGCTGTGTTTGTTGCTTTCCCCACTCAGATCTCCTTGCTTTCATGGAGCTCCTTACTTGCTTTAATATTATGATTCAGCACCTGGCTTTTTTGAACCTTGCTTTAAACTTCAAAAGGCGAGGTGATATTAACAAACATGAAACGAAAAAGTGGCAGTAGTTTGATTTACTGTTGTCGTCTTATCAAGGGTTTTTTTGTCACCAGCTGCCACTTTCTGTCATCTTTGGAACCATTACCATTTCTCTAAAATCTAAAAGACTCCACTTAATAACAGCTTTGAATACGGGCAGGATCAGTAACATACACAGTTCTGGGGATGACAGGACCATCAAATGAAAAGAAAGATATTGAAGAAAAAAAAAAAAAAAACCAAAACACCCAAACCACACAAATAAGAGCTGTAGTACTTTCTAGTGACCTTGATTTCAGAATTAAACATATCAAATCCAATTTCTATTATTCCTTTTGAATTTCATTTTAGAGTTTCCTTGAGACGTTCCTTTTTGTTGTCAGGACGAGTGGAGAGGAAAAAACCGCAAGCCACAACAAGGCTTTGCTACTCCATATACAAGAGGATGCTTTGCTCTTATGAGGGGTCTGAAATGACCTCTGCTAGTGAAGCCACTCAGCTAATTACCAGTTCACTTTCATTGACTTTCTACTACTTTGGGCACCCACTTGGTGCTGACAGCCAGACAGATTGGGGCAAGTTCTCGCCAAGGAGGAGCTCCTTCCATGTTTTGCTCTATCCCAAGGACTATCAGCTCTGAGCTTTCTATTCAAACCAACAGGACTTAACGGGACCCTCTAACTGTATAGGCTAAGGCCAGGCCCACCTGATTAACTCCACTGATGAGTCCTTTTATCTGCTTGGAAACTCAGAGACATGAAATTGGTCAGATCCACAGGGGTCCTTAGAGATCACCCAGTTTAGTGGTTTTGATTCTTCAGAGGAACTTTTAAAAAAAAAAAAAAAAAAATTGGCAACTGCCTGAGCTCCTTTTCACATCATCTGAATCCAAACCTCAAAGGGTGTGCTGGTGGCATCTGTATTTAAAAAAAAAACTCTGAGTGATTCTGATTTTCAAAGAGGATTGAGACTCAACCCTTACAGATGAAACTTCTGAGAGTCAGAGGATTTAAGTCACTTAGTTAAGGTTGCACAGCAAGAAAGCAGCAGAGCTGGGCTGAGACCAAGTGGCTGGGGCCCAGCCCAATACTCTTGCGTCTATGTCAGACTCATAGATGAAACCTCCAGGGTGTTAACTAGAATGATGCTTTTCAACAGCACATGGGCTCAGCCTTGTTTTCCAAAGATGCCAAGTCACATTCATCCAAATTCCAGTTACTGCCTTTCTTTCTTTCTTCTCAGCTGCTTTGCTACCCTTAAGGCAGCCGAATAACTCTTCATAAACTTTCTGTGCCATTAGCATTAGGTTCCTCTCATCCTCCTTCTTCCCTATGCCCTTAGGGTCTTGGGATACTAAATGTGGACGTAATAATTGTCAATCCCTAATAAATACTGTGAAATAAAAAAAAATGTGGAAAAGGTCAAGCTGCTCATTTAGAAGTTTTAAAGTGCAAAACATTTTATTTGTGGCTTGATCTGATGTGCCACTTCTTTGAAAGCTGCCAAACATATTTGATCATTCCTTTCTTTCTTTTATGATCTAGTAGCCCAAGTTTGCTACTTTATTACATGTGGCCAGAACAAATTGTCATGTGTAGCATCAAAATCCCTATGCACGATATCTCTTTTTACAAAGGTGATTATGCCAAGTTAGCTATGTAGATGATTGCCAAATAGCTTGGTGGCATTAACCCATGCTCCCTAAGTGGTTTCCTTATAGATAGGCAAAGTTGGATGGCTCCAGAAAACTTTAGAGTTTCAAATTGAGAAGGAGAGTTTCTGCCTATAAATGAAGGAGAGCATCTTTGGAGCTGTCCATGAAACTGCTCTTGAAATACTGAGACGTGAGATCTCCAGGACTATTCTGATGACATAAAACAACACAGGCATGGCAAATAGTTTTTACATCCATGTGAATTCTAAACAAGTGCTGGAGGGTGCCAGGAGGGCTGGATGAAGAAAGATTCTGGATTTAGTAGTACAGCTATCTTGAATAATTAGCAATGACTGTCATGGGAATACTTATGCATGTATTTTCAAGACCTGATAGAGTGGTTAAAACACAAGCTTAAGAATCATCTATGGATTTATAACCTAGTTCTGTCACTTAGTAGCTATGTGACCTTGAACAAATTACTTAGATTTAGTTTTCTCATCTATACAATGGGAATAATGGCACATACATAACTGTATCTTGAGATTTGAATGGCCTGAATCATGTAAAGAATCATCACATCACACAGTAAATAGTAGATGCTCAATAAATTGAAGCCCTTATTCTTATTCTTATTCCTATTCTTATTCTTATTCTTATTCTTATTCTTATTCTTATTCTTATTCTTGAGAGAACTTCTCCCCAGAGATTGAGTTGATTGAGACTGATTAAGATAGGCAAAGTAAGCAATTGGGATCATTCTCCAGGGGATGAGACCAAACAATTTTGAGCTGAGAAAATACCTGGTTTTACAGATTGTTTTTCTTCTTGAATTGACTGAATTCAGAGCACTAAACTCCACTTTAGTCCAGCAATTTATAAAGAAGGAATGTAGGGATGGAGGGAGGGAAGGAGGCAAGGAGGGGAGAAACATTTAGCAATGGACAAGTGGATTGGTATATGTGGCGAGGGAGGAGAACTAGGACTAAAGTAGGAAAAATCCTGAAGAGTGAAAAGTTCTGTTTGGGGGAAGTTTTTCTGCCATAGCACAAGCATACAGGCTTTTAACAAAATTAATTTTTCTATTTTGAATAAAATGGATTCTCTCCCCCCACATAGACCATACTTCATAGTTGTTCCCCTCTCTTAATATGTATTTCCTTATCTCTGTGCTTCCCACTGTCAAAGGAATGTTGTAAAAATGGAATTCTGTTATGGTGCAGTGAGTAGAGGCCTCTGACGAGGACTCGGAAGATAAGGCATTGTCTCCTTTGCCACATTCTGGCTAGGTGACCTTGGACAAAGTCTCATAGCCATTCTGAGACTCGGGTTCTTCTTGATAGAAGAATGGGAGTAATAAAATCTTACCTGCTAACCTTAAAGGGTTATTTTTAGGACAGTAAGGAGATACTATGTATGAAACAGTTTTGTCAGCAGTGTTTTTGATGCTAGTGTGAGTGGATGATGCCAGCTAGTCCAGTCTGCAAAGATGTATCCATCTTCTGGGTGTGACTTGAGGGAAGCATCTTCTTCATCCTTTCAATGTCCCCCATCCCCACAGCCCTCTAAAATATCTCCCCAACTCTTCCTCCTTAGTGAATGGAATTCTAAGTGAAATTCAAGAGTCATTCTTTTGGATAATCAAATTACCATCCTTAGGCATCCTTTTAAAGAAGTCTACAGTCCTGTAAAAAAGTAAGACATTAACCTAGAGTGAATTAGGCTAGTCAATGTGTGTTTTTTTGCCATAGTTGGAGAGACCAGGATACAGGGCTAATTTGATGGGAAGGAAATGAGAGTGAAATTTAGTTTAGCAAGGCAGTTAAGAGACAGACTAATAAGAGTTTCAGTTGCACCACTTACTAACTGAGTAACTTTGGGCAAGTTACTTAATCTCTGCTGACTTGTGTTTCCTCCTTTCCTTCATTATCCATTCATAAATATTATCAAGTATCTTACTTCATGTTCTAGGAAATAAGGTAGTCAAATTCCTTGACCTTATGAAGCTTACATTTTACCAGGGAAGACAGAAAATAAACAAAGAAACATATAGAGTAAGTACCAAGAGAAGGTAGGGAAATTTACTATAAAGAGGTAGAGATTTGGGGGATAGGGTGGTCAAGAAAGGCTCTTTGAAGAGATGATGTTTCAGCTAAATCTTAGTGAAGAGATGGAGTGATCCAGGGGCAAGTCTGGGAGAGGAACATTCGAGGAAGAGGGAATATCAATGCAAAGTCTTCATACCACAATGGATCTCATAAGGAATGGTCAGGTTTCAGATTGATTTTTTTTTATTTTTAAAGAAGCTTCAGATTACATAAATGTTACATCAAAAATATAAGGGATTTCCATATACCCTACCCACTCCCCCACTTTCCCCCATTAACAACATCTTTCATTAGTGTGGAACATTTGTTACAATTGATGAACACATATTAAAGTATTGCTACTAAACGTGGTCTATAGTTAACATTATAGTTTACACTTTGCGCCACACAATTTTATAGGTTTTGACAAAATGTATAATGGCCTGTATCCATCACTGCAATGTCATGCAGGACAATTCCAATGTCCCCCAAATGCCCCATGTTACACCTATTCTTCCCTCTCCCTCCCTCAGAACCTCTGGTGGATACTGCCTTTATATCAATGGTGCAAGTTCTTCCATTGCTACAATAATAATAAGTCTACTTTAGTCCATAGTTGCATACCTCCCCTTAAGTTTGTTCATTCCTCATAGAATGATTTTTAAAGTGGAGTCGACTGTCCTTATGGCCAGATTGGATGTGAGGGTGAAGGAGGGAAAGGAGTCAAAGATGACTCTGGGATTTTGGCTTGAGAACAAGGTGGATGTGGAAGGTGGGATTTGGGGTAGGGGCACAAGAGTTCTCCTTGGGACATAATGAGTTTGTAAAATCATTGTACCTTTTAGAAAATCTATCAAATGGGGATAATAACAGTTCCTGCCTACTAGTGTTTGAGATAATGCATGCAGAGAGCCTAAGAGAGGATCTGATGTAGAGCAAATGCTGCATCAATTATACTGAAATGGAACTCTAGTTAGAAATGTCAATCCAAGTTAGGGGGCAGGGGTGGTATGTGTACAGTCAAGAATTAGACAGTGATGAGAGAGTGGAGGCCAGAACACAATAGAAGGGAATCAAGTTTAGGAAGCATAGCAAGAGGGTGCTGAAGACATGGTTTGACTGCTTCACAATTCTGCATTCAGTCCACTCTATGTGGCACGATAGAAAACAGGGACAGGGAGGCTATATTGGAGGGGCTATCAGATGAAATAGTTCATTCTGTAAAATGACTGGTTTTACAGATTGTTTTGTTGTTGTTGTTTGTTTGTTTGTTTGTTTGTTTTTGAGGTACTGGGAGCCCGGATTGAACCCGGGACCTCGCATGTGGGAAGCCAGCACTCAAGCACTTGAGCCACATCTGCTCCCCTAGATTGTTTTTATTTTTTAATTGACTGAATTCAGAGCAGTTTAGGGTCAGGAAGACATTGCCCTGGCCTAGGATGTAGAAATGATGAGGAGTATCCACCAAACTTTCACTCAATGCAGAAGATGCAACCTAAGGAATGTGCTTGCTCTAAACAGGGACAAAATGCATCTTACCAAAAGAGAAATGGTTTCTGTTCCTCAGGAGGGTAGTGAGCCTATGCCAAAGGTTTTATTTATCAGCCAGGCATGCAAAACTAACAATGTCAGAAGTTATTGCTTATCATCTACTTACAGGAATATCAAAGGCCACTGCCTTCTAAATCTACTAGTAAGTTCTGCTAAAATTAACCTATTTCCTATCATGCAATTCTTCTAAGTTTGAAAATGGCAGAGTAAAGCAAAACCAAAATCATAGAAATTTCATTCTTCCCCCAACCCTTCCCAACATATCCATGCACACACTTATCAGCTACCTGCAATGGTGGTTATGGAAGTGAGAATTATAGGAAACTTCAGAGTCAGTCATGCCAAATGGTGACAAATACTTGGGAAAGGACAATTTTGATCACTCATCTGACACCACACAGATGCCTCAAGCTAAAAACACTCTCTTATGTTCCTGGGCCTGATCCCAAACCAATCTGCTAAGTAGCTGCTTTCCACCTGAGTTTGGAGATGTAGGTATTTTGGCCTTACTTGGAAAAATTAAGGTTTGAATTTAGTTATAGCAATTATATATTTTTTCCTTTGGTTGCACACTCATTATTAATTATGGCTTTCTTCCTCCTAGACTATAAGAACCAAAAAAGCAGGGGCTTTGTCTTTATTGTTAAACCACCCTATCTGTAACACCTAGCACAGTGTCTGGCACATTCTAATTTGACGTAAAAAAAAATTGTTGAATTATTTAAAATGTTTGCGTGTGTAGGCACAGCTTCTGAAAGTTTAATACTATAGAATTGAAGAGAAGTAAGCCTGAACTATTTCATGAACTGCCAAGATACCTCAAGTTGAACCAAAGTCATATCCCTTGGTTTAGAAGCTGTCATTCAGATGATCTGCCTTGACTAGTAACTCTGCCACCGTTTAAGCAGAATGCCGGCTCGGCCTGTTCAGTCCTTTCTAAACTTAGACAAATATGTTCACAAAGTCACAGAAGCATTGGCAAGCCATACTGACCCAGAGGATGGGATAAAAGCACTTCCCTAAAAATAAAACATTTTTCTATTGAGTCTATTTGATAGCACAGAATGGCTGATTGCTTAAGTCTTATAACTACTAGAACAGTGACAAGAAAAGAGTGATAAGAAAAATGGAAAAGGATTCATGATAACATTTCCACAAATTTGCTTAATGCCATCCACATAAGTCTCTCACACTGGACTCTTTCGGACAATTCAAGCTGTTAGATAGGCTTTTGCTACTTGGAACTATTAAATGAAACTGTCTTTGTTCAAGGTTGAAAGAAAATGCTTTTCTTACATTAACAACTGTCAATTATCAGTAATGTAAGAGGAACTTGATGTTATAGATAATCCAAAGCACATTAACCTACAAGTTATAAGGAGCTCTAGAATGCATTATGGGTTCTTTCTTCAGGCAACCAGACTAATCACTTCTCCTTAGAATATGAAACAGACTAGAGTAGGAGTGTGTTTTGGAAAAGAGTGAATTGAGCTGGTGTTCCAAAGTCACCACATATAGTTTACATATTAGTGAATCCACAATGGATAACGGGAGGGTATGTGTTAGTTACAAACCAAATTGGCTTATTCTGGATTACCTATACAGTTCAGATTCCTAATTCTAAATATTTAATTCAGTTTTTAATTCGTCCAATGGTCACTTAACCAGTTGGATGAACTTTGACTTCACAGAGCCTTTGGTTAATGGCATTTGTGACTTTCTCCCCATTATGATTAGTGAGCAGAACATAAGTGGACAGAGTAGAAGCTTGATCAAGAAACATAGTCCTTGTTCTCAGGGAACATACAGTAAAAAAAAAAGCGTGGTATTTTGAACTGCTGGCATTGTGTGTGTCAGGAAATGCTTTTCCAAAACATTGTCCCTGTCACCTCAGCTAAAAGGCAGAGGCAGCGTTCCATAACTAGGTTGAGAGGGAGGAAGGGGGGAAAATGGAGGGAGAGAGAGACAGAGAGAATGTGCTTGTGGTAAAGTCGACCACTCTCCATGAAACACAAATGAGCTATTGGATTGGTGTAACATCCTCCTGTTCAGATCCTTATATTTTATAGATTTACTACCATGGTTCTTTGAGACCTTGACTTTCCCAACTGAGGCATCCTCATCTTTCTTAGTCTATTTTCATACAGAAGCCCCTCTCCCTTTTTTGCCTGAAGAACTAATTGCTACTTTTTAAAGAAGATATTTTACCACCTTTCAATTATTACAGAGACCAGAGTCTCTCTCCAGAGACTGCACAGTTTACTAAATTAGATAGATGATACATCATCAGGGTTCATGAGTCAGAGAGACTACTGGATGAAAACACTATAAAAAGAGGGAATAAAGCTTTGCTTATACCTAAAGCTTCACTACTCCAAATAGGAAATCCTATTTAGATTTACCGTTTGCAGTGATATCTTCTTAGGTCTTGACATTCACTAAAGAGCGTGATTGCCAAGGTCTCTGGTGCCTTTGAACTTGTATGATTATTTCCACGTCAGTGACAGTTCACTGTTGTTCTATTCTTCAGATGGTATTAGGGATCCCTAGTGCCTGATTTATCTGGAAATAATAACATTATCTTACGTTTGCATAGTATTTTCACTTTCACAAATTGCTCTTATGATTATAACCTTACTCTACCTTTGTAACTTCCCTATAAGGTTTGAAACCAGACATAGAAGCCCCATTTCACAGGTGAGGAATCAGACCAAGAGTAGTCAGTTAAGCTCAAGGTCACCTACTGAATGAACAGTCTCTACCTGCTTGTTGGCTTTTTCTACTGGACTCGGTTGGCCAGCTCTGGCTTTAGTACTTCCCTGTACACAGGATCCAAGATGGCTCTGCCTTCTAATAACTCTGCGCTTAGTATGCCATGTTCTAGTGAAGTGCAGTGCCATTTGATGAACCTATGAGAAGCATTGAAGCTGTTAGGAACAGTTGAAAGATCACAGACAAGATCACCTATTTTGGCCACTAACTCTTCAGTTTCCCAATAACGTGCCCCTGGCCCTCCCACCCTTTCCTCCTGTTCTACCTCCCATGGCCCATCTCAAAGAACATTCACACATACAAAAGAGAATCACAGAGCTGTATGAAGAAGGCTCGGGCAAGTCCAAAACTCCAGGGTATGTAACCGTTTTGAACATGCACTTTTGATAGTCTCTCCAGTTTAATTGGAAGAGTGAGATTTAGAACCAAGCAAAGTCATGCGAGCATAACACTGGAACTCACAATGAGTATGGTCCTTCTCTCTATTTCTTCTCTTCCTGACAGTCACTGCCACCCGGTCTATAGACAGGCCAGCTCTCATCTCAGCTGGTCAGCTCTACCTGAAGTATATGTAAGTCTGACAAAAACCCAGGTCAAAGCTTCAAATGCAAGCTTACCTCTCCCAAACTCTCCATCCCCTTTTGAAATTGAGACACCTGTTTACCCTCCACCCTTCCTTCAAGGGGATAAAGACAATGTAGGCTCTTATCTGGATTCCAGGCAAGAGACAATATTCTGGGGACTCATAGATTCTAGGATTTTCTCTCTCACAGTTACATGATTGACATAAAAATAATTAAAGTGAAGTTGAATGCTATGACACAGCACTCACTGAGGAGAAAGAGACCAAATCCAGATCTAACACCATAAAGTAGCACTTTCAACTTATGGATAGTCTGAGAGAGCAAAATTTTCATCTTATGTCAGAGGTTCATTTGGGGCCAACTTACCCAGGAGCTCCCTCCGCCCACCTCCTTCTGCACAAAAGTCATCTGCTTTCTGCCACCTCAGGTGCCCCTGACATTGGTGCATCCTAGACAACCATCCCTTCTTGTCTGACCAGGAAGCAATCTCATCATGATACTCTTAATGGACATGGTTGCCATTTTATGGATGAGAAAAATTAGCAAAAGCAACACAGGCACATAGGTCAAGTGCACAGTTTTCCCAGAGAGCAGATGGGATTCAACCAGGACTCCCATTCTCCGTGTGATATCTTTCTCCTCCAAGAGAAACCAATTCCCAATCTCTTTGTACGGAATTACAGGTTCAGTTATGGGACTGGTGAGCCTTTTTTGAATGGTTTGCCCAAGGTAGTAATTTTGTAATCCACTGTAGCTGAAGTAAGTATAGACCTGAGCTCGCCCCAGCCTCCTTCTCTCGCCTCCATCCAGCACCACGTCCCCACTTAGGTGAAAACACTTTGCATATAAACAAACTCCTCTCAAAGACACCTCAACCTTGACATTTCTTTCTCCTTTTCCAAACTTGCTTCCTTTTTAAAACACCTTGCGACTGCCATGCTCCCACATGAGGCCCAATTATCAGAATAATAATTAACAGGCTCTCATTATTTAGGATCAAACAATACCCCCCTAATGAAGCCAAGAATAGCCAATGTGATCCCTTAAAATGGGCCGTGAGTTTTCCTTACACCTTGGGGCGTCTAATCCACAGAAACCATTAGGCACTGAGCTGCCCATAACGGCCTGGATAACATTGAGTCAAGGACAGTTAATGGATGCCAGAGCACAGACCAAAGTGCTCCAAGCATGTCAGTCAAGACTAACCGGAGGCAAAAACATCAAAATGCAGGTTGGAGTTTTGACATTCCTGCAGGCTCTGAACGCCTCGCCAGTAAATTTTTAAAGTCAATATCCCCCTTATGCTCATGAACACTTTTCCATCTGATGAGTAGGACTAATGTGGATCTGATTGAACTGTGACTAAAGTAGGACTTTAAAGGCAGCTTTGAATGTGTGTGGGGCAGAAAGGCTTTTTTTTTTCGCGTGTGTTTTGTATGTGTGTGTTTTCTTTTTTTTTTCCTCCAGAAATGTCTGTGATAATAATGAAGACAGTGTGCACAGATTATCACAGGCTGTGTCTTTCGACTTCAAGGTTATATGATTAGAAAATTAGAAAAGCGTTGAGATTAGAAAAACCACAGAACATTTTGAAAGAAAGCTTTTTTTTTGTTTTTTTTTTTTTTTAACAAATTATCTGTGCGCTGGATTTACACAGAATCTGATAGATGGATCTTCTAATGTTTGGAAATGGATAAATGAAACAATGCAAATAGGAAGAACTGGCTTTGGAACCTACTCCTGGCAGAAGTTCAGAATCCATATTAAGTATTCTAATTCTCTTAAAGCCTATTACTTATATATATATTTAAATTACCATACATGCCCATTAAACAAAATATAACCATTCCAAAAATAAAGAGGTAGAAAAAACACCTAGAGTGTTGTTCTTCACAGTGTATGACTTTCCCCCAGATTTGGAAGAAATCACCTCTCTGCTCTTCCCCTTCTCAGAAGCTGAGAACAAAGAATTAGAAGGACACTTATCAGGAAGTCCAAGCAGGGCCAGGTTTGGCTGGTGGTCTGCATCCTATAGGTGGTAGTTCAGGGTAGGAGAGCCATCGAAGTCACAGCCTCTCTCATCCATTGATGGGGGAAATATATAAAATTTTCCTGTTTCAAAATCCAGGCTTGTCAACATTAAAATTCTATTTAGAAAATCACTCCTTTACGTGTCTGATGACAATGGTGGATTTCTGAAAAGGTATAAGCAGAAGGGTCTGTTAGTAAACTGGGTGTGGTAAAGTCTCATCTGTCTGATAATACCTCTCAGAGTCCTCTCAGCACCCAGAAGAAGGTCTACAAGATGAAAAAGGATTGTCCTGCCTGGGAGCAGGAGGGGCGATGTCGAAGTCTCTAAAGCTTCCATGTCCATATATAAAGGCATAAGAGATATTCAAGCCATACTCTTTAACCTATTTTCTTGAAACCCTTGAGGAGGCAGCATCCCGAAATTCTTAGGATTTGACTCACTGTCCTCTGGCCTTTGACTGCCCAGATATTAAAATAAGAATAGATCAGAAATGTGCTGCTGGGTCAGATTTGGGAACTTCCAGATCTCTGATGGTAGAATCCAGCAGAGTTTGTGCATAAAGGACATCACATTTAAAGTTTAAGGACACTCTCCCAAAGCACACAGGTTGTCCTTAGTGACTGATTTGAACCTAATACTTGGAACATTATCCTAATTTTTGGAATTGTTTTGATATCCAATTGCTTCCTTATATTGAGTGGAATAAATTCTGCTGTCTTGTCATTTCTGCCAGCTGATCCTAGTTTTACCCCTGGAGCCATATAGAATAATCAATCATGGGTTGTAGAAAGACTAGGATTTTTAGTTATATAGATTTAAGTCTGGCCTTGCCACTTAACTACTAGCTTGACAATTACTAAGACTCTATGATGTTTAGTTTCCTTATCTAAAATATCTTCCTTATCAAGTTATGAGGACTAAATATGAAACGGTCAAATGCTACCCAGAGCGCCTATTTCATCGTGGTTACTCAGTAAAAGTTAGCTGCCACTCTGTTGGCCTCCACAATTTTTTCACAAATTTGAGCATGATAATTTGTCTTCCTAGACTCCCCTCTTCTCCAGCCTAAATATCCCCAGTTCCTCCTAACAAAGTTGACCTGAACTGCAGACACTATTTGCACCAGTAACAAGAGGTTAAGTAGCCTCCTTGAATCCAAGCAGCGCGGGAAGACAGAGGCCAGGGCAGGCAAAACTGCACTCTCCATTCTCTATGTATCTGAAGGCTAATCCCATTTTTAAAGTAGAAGTTCCTCCGTAATCAATGAATTGTCTTTAAGAACCTCTGACAGAACCTTTGCCTTACATTGTGTACTGTGGAAATGTCTTCTTTTCCTAGATAATCATTATAAAGATTTGCACCTAATAAATGGCAAATAAGACTCCCTAAGCACAAGGATTGATACCATAAAAGTGAGATACAGACCTGCCAGCCTGGAAGGTGAGTGCTAGCGTTTTCCCTAATAGTGAAAAGAGAGTTTGCACTCATGTGGTGGGTTGAGTTGTGTACCCCAGCCTAGACATGCTCCTGGGCTTGGTCCGCATTCTGGGGGGTGCAGATCCATTGTAAATAAGATCTCTACAAGAAGTTACTTCAGTTAAGGTAACCCCACTAAATCGGGTTGGGCTTTAATCCAGATTACTGGAGTTCTTTATAGGCAGAGTGAAAGTGAAACCAGGGGAGGCCACTATGGGTATTGCTATGTCACAGAAAAGCCAAGGACCAAGGATCTTTGGGGGAAAAGCATTGCCTTGCTGATGTTTTGATTTTGGACTTCTCCTAGCCTCAAAACCATAAGCCAATAATTTCCCATTGTTTATGCAAACTCATTGTACGGTGTTTTAGCTTGCTAAAAGCTGCTGGGAGCAATATACTAGAAATGGGTTGGCTTTAATAATGGGACTTTATTAAGTTAAAAGCTTACAGTTCTGAGACTGTGAAAAGGTCCAAATCAAGGCATCAGCAGAGATGCTGTCTCACCAAGGTTGGCTGTCAGCAATCCTGGGTTCCTGCCACATGGCAAGACACAATGGCAGGTCTCTGCCTCCTCCTCCAGGCTCACTTCTTCTCCGAGCTCAGCTGTGGGCAATCAGGCATACAGCTTGTCTCTTCCCTCTCCTCTGGGCCTGGTCTCTCTCAGCCTGTTGGGGGCCTCTTTCCATGCCTCTGTGCTCCACTGATCCCAGCCTCCGGCCTTGGGGACCTCTCTCAGCCTCTTGAGGTTTCTGTCTCTGCCACTTTCTCTGTGTCTCTGCTTTCAGTCCTTCATTTATAAAGGACTCCAGAAGGAAGATCAAGACCCACCCTGGGTCACTCCTTGCTGAAGCAATCCTAATCAAAGGGTCCTACGCCCACAGGAGTAGATTAGCTTCAAGAACATGATCTTTTCTGGGATCCACCAAAAGCTTCAAACTGTTACAGAAGGTGATTCAAAAAATAATGTAAAGAGTGGCAGCAGTCAAAATAATCGGGTTAAATTCATTGGTGGCTCCTTGTGCTGTGGCTACTGTACTCAGTTGCATTAGGGATGCTACCTCTACAGCAGGCACACAGCTCGTTTCTTCCACTCATTTCTTTGCTTAATTATGAGTCATTACAGGTCCTTCTTCATAATTTACAGAATTGTTAGGGGCAGAATTTGTGCTTTTATTTATTCTAAATTCAAATCCCAGTTTAAGATATGGCACTGATGGATAAAATACCTGAGGCTACTGATATCATAAAAGATGTTGGACACATGTAGCATTTTCATACATGTCCCATACATTGACCTTGTTTTTGGAAACTGAATTGGAATAAGTAATCTAGTGGGAAGTAGCCTTTTTGAGGTAAGGCAGTGCCTCAGCCATTTGACCTTTAACCAGCCACTTCATTGCTCCAAGTTATTCCATTCTCTTCCCAAAAACCCAGTTCAGAGAAAACTTTCCCACACAACAAGGGTTCTGAAAACCCCAGATGCACAACAGAAATCTACCTGCCTGTGCCATTTCCTTCCCTTTAATAAAGCAAGTTTCCAGAGAGTTTTATCCTCTTTATGTAAGCTTATCTTTATTTCCTGCTTTATATTGCTTTCTTTTTTCTTTCCTCCATACATATTTATATATGCTTAATTTATAGCATAAACATAGTCATAAATTTATATATAGTCATAAATTTAATAAAAATTTCATTTTTAAAATTACATAGAAAAAGAAACAAAACCCAAAGACTTTCTTGAGATAGAATCAAGTATGTCTTGGAGAAGAAATAAAAGGAAAATAAACTGAAATTTTTAAAACTTACTCCATATGTGTATGTGTGTATTTCTTTAAGAGTAAATTGTCTTTCTTTATCCTTTGGATATGACTTGACCTCTCAGAAGAACACCATAAATATGTCATGCAGATGGGGCTGCATTAAGATGTTCCTAAGATGACAAAATGACAGCAATTTCAACGGGGAAAAGCAGATGATGAAGATGTTCTGTGTACTCCACATTAGCATGTCAGGACAGGGGAGTGAAGACAGAGGCTGCAGGGGTACAAGATAGACCCCTGAGATGAAGAGCTCAGGCAATAAAAACTAATAGCCAAGTTGAGCCAGTCACCACCTCTCAGAAGACTTTCAATATGAGTTTCGTGAAGCTACTACGTCCAATCAGCTAAGGTCTACGGTTACTGACCTGGAAATAAATTAGTTCAATTCCATTCAAAATGAGATGTTAAAAACAAGTAAAAAAATCCTTAATGAAAGTTGAAATTGCCTCACACAGCACAGGTCCTGAATTTTGGAAGTAGTTTTGATGCTCCCAGATTTTCTTTTTTTTTAAAGGAGGTGGGGAGGGGGATAAAGATCATTCAAATATGTAAGGTCTGCTAAGAAAGAGTAATCACAGTTTACGACCAGGAGAGTTTCATATCCAGACTTGCGGTGCTTCTGTTCTTCACCCACTCTTGTCCCTCAGGAGAACAATTCTTGGCTCACAGTAGCCAGGTGACGCACATATGGACTGCACAGTGAGGTTGTGAACTGGGGATATGGAATTATGCCCCTACCCTCAGGGGTATCCCCATTCCTGACTAAAACTTTGTCTAACTTGACTAGTATTCTGAACATGAATACTCTCCATGGTAGCAACCCCTCCACCAATAACTCAACCCGAATCCTTGGGTCCTATTTTTCCCATTTCCACATTGAATCACAGAATTAAGGCAGAATTAGCTTAGAAAAGTGCCCTGGAGGTAAGCCATCCCAACTTCCTATTCAGTTTATGAATTTCTTCTGTGGCATCTGTAGCAGGGTTTTTCCTACCTCTCCTTGAACTCTGGCAGTGACATGGAACTCTTCATCACAGGACAATCTTCCTGTTTATTTAGAAAAAATATCCTCAGTTCCAGTCACAATTTCTGTCTCTGCATCCATCACACCTTACTCCTAGTCCTGTTCTTTGGAACCACAATGGAATGATTTTGTCCTGCTCTATCTCACACTGCTCTCACTCCTTGCAACAAATGAGCACATCTGAAGGAGCCCTTGAGTCATATGTGGATTCCACCTTCCAGAAGTTTCCTCTTCTTCTTTCAGCTATGAAAGCACACCAGAGAGTCTGACAGGGAAACTTCCTTTAGTTTTATTTTTTAAATAAAAGTTTTCAATTATTGTCACATCCATCACATTCAGTTCTGGTAATCAGGCCTGTTAGTCGGTGACCAGCCCATTACCAGCGTGCTAATGGGAGCTCAGGCTAGGGTGGTCTTTGGGCCCGTCAGCTCAGAGTCAGCATTAACTGCTGCTTAGAAAAAGGCCACCAAACACCATTCCTAATGATTTAACAGCCTGTCCCTGAAAACACATTAACCGAGGGAGCTTTTAAATATTAAGAAATAATTACACCAACTCTATGTGGTCTTTCCTCAAAATTACATCATATGAGGGCTCCACTAGATAAATAAATCTAGTGAAAGAACACAGGTCTTCAGAAACAGAAAACTTGTGCTCAGCGAAATGCTAATTCTAGTTGATGGCAGGAGGGCGGACAGAGGGGAAGGAAGAATTAATGAAAGTATTCTGACTTCTTACCCAAATGAACATTTCCAGTAGCCATACCAGTCAAATTAATTCTCCATTTTTTAGCATTTCAAACTCTTTTTTACCATCTCCAAGCCAGCTGGGGTCAGATTAGATTTGGGAGGGACTGGGAGATGCCTTGGGACCAATACATTCCAGTCCAGCCTTGAGAGCCCATTTTAAGCCTAGATCAGAGAAGTCCAAAGCTGCTGGCACTGTTCTGGAGCCATGGGACTGCATTGCATTGGGGCAGATAGGAATGGCTTTACCTATACCGCAATAGGAAATAGGATTTGGGGACAAGAGAAGATATCCTCCCAGGAGTCTAAAATATTGTCCCCACATAGGAGCCACAGCACTTACGTTTCCACCATTAAACAGTGCCTTCTTTCTGGAGAACTGTTGAGTATTTAATGAACATGGAAAGGATATTTGAACCATTTACATTTGAGTGTGAGTGAGTTTAATAGAATCTCCTCCTTATCCAAAAAGACCCTGAGCAATTTGAGGTCACAGGGCATCTAAATGGGAAGGGCCCTAAAAGGAAGGAAATGGAGAGGCACACTTCACAGTTTTGCCAGAGCCAAGGCCAAAGGGCAAGCTCTGGGAACTCTAGGCCTGTTGGCCCTCCTGCGGAATACCCTGTCTGCCTCCAGCCCCTGCTATAGCTAGGGGTCAGAGCGGACCTCAGTGACAGCCTAACCCTGGGTGGCCTCTACAAGCATAGATCAGGAGAATGGAGAAGCCAGTTGGCATGCTTGGGTTGAGGAAAGATTTTTATGGAAGGAATTCCCACTCAGGACAGCCCTTGGCTGTCAGGTGACTTTCTTTTTCCATTGCTTTTTCCTTTGCTACAAAGAATCTTTGCCTTGTGGTCACCTTTTGAAGTTAACAGCAGGGCGTAGCTGCACATCCGTACTTTTATAGTCTTCCTAATGACCTGCTTAATTATTTGCTTTCTCTGGGGCCAGATTTGCTTCTGCTAGGCTCTGGGAGTCTGGGCACTCATGCAGCCTGGTCTTCCTGATGGGGCCAGCACAGAGTTGAAGGCATCTTGATTACTGAATTCCAAGAGAATATCTCTCTGTGGCATACAGACCTGAAAGTGAAGCTTTGTTTGTATTTTATTTGCTTATTAGATTGGCAGAGGCCTTCTCTCCCGAGAGCACTAGGTGTCTAATATGAAATTAGTATCCACATTTCCCAAGAAAGTCAACTGCTTTGTAATCATTGCAGGCTTTCTTATGTTCTGTTGTTTAAACAGATTCAGAAACCAGGAGCGTTTAGGCTTAAGCTCCAAAATGACAAAAGCCTGCCAACGCTTCCACCATGTTTTTAGCACATGCTCTTGGCAGAAGTTGCTATTTCAGGATACCTTTTAGCTTTTTCCTGCCTAGTTTAGCCACAATCTCAGAATCCTTAGTAATACAGTGTTGAACATAGCAACTAGGATCTATTCAAGACAATGTTTGGATTGAATTCCCTTTGCCAATCTTCATCGAAATGCTTCTCATTTCCATAGGAAGTGGAAAGTTAAACACTTTTAATTAATTATTTATTTTTTTAATATACTTTTCTTATTTTTTTTAAAAGATACTTAGATTCCATAGATGTTACATAAAAAATAGAGGGGATTCCCATATGACCCACTCCTACACTTTCCCACATTAACAACAATCTTCGTTAGTGTGGTGCATTTGTTAAAATTGATGAACACATATTGGAGCATTCCCACTAAATGTGGATTATAGTTTATATTATAGTTTAAACTCTCTCTTGCACAATTTTGTAAGTTATGACAAGATATATAACGGCCTATATCTGCCATTGCAATGTCATGTAAGACAATTCCAATGTCCCAAAAACGCCCCCATATTACACCTATTTTTCCTTCTCCCTCCTCTCAGAATCTGGTGGCCACTGTCTCCACATCAATGATAAAAGTTCTTCCATTGCTAGAATACTAATAAATCTATAATAGAATACCAGTAAGTCTAATCTAGTCCATTGTTCATTCCCCAATCCTGAGGATTCTGGGATGGTGATGCTCACCCCGCCTCTAATTGAGAGGGGGCTTCGATCCCATGGGGCAGATGGATGGGACTCTCTTGCTTACAGTTGTAGATTCTGTTCCTAAGGATGGGCATTGTCTAGGCTTTTCTGTAACCTAAAGCTTCTTTGAAGATAAAATGAAAAAAGTAAGATACTGGGGGAATAAATGGAAGAAAATGTCACTGTACATATAAGACAACAGATCTTACAGTAATGAACAACATAATGCCAAAATTTTTTTTATTTTTTAAATTATTTTTTATTTCAATTTTTAAAAAATTTTGTGTATTTTATTTGTTATTTTTAAAATTATCATTATTATTTCATTTTCTTATTAATTTTTTTCAGTTATTTTGTTGGCTTTATTTTTTAAGAAGTTTTGGATCACAGAAGGGTTACAACTGTGGCAGGGGAGGATCATTGGTGCGGGGTGTCACTGATGGGGTTGCATGGGAGGAGGTTCACCTGGAGCATACCTATAAGGCATATGAATGTGTTCAAGTGTTCATGGGGCATTGTCACAGTGGGTGGAGATTCACAAAATAACTGAAAGAATATGGAATTCCCTACCTGGGGAGCTCTGCCACATTCTCTAATGGAACTGCAAGAATCCCCCAAGTACAGGGAAAGTGACTACTGAAGGAAGATGGACCATTGATGGGCCCTTGATATTGATAACTGTACTTATGAACCTTTTCTTTTGAAATTGAAACTTAGTCTAGTATTATAGGGTGCCTAAGAGTTATCTCCTGAGAGCCTCCTTGTTGCTCAAATGTGGCCTCTCTCTAAGCTGAACTCAGCATATAAATGCATTATTTTCCCCTCAGTGTGGGACATGACTCCTGGGGTTGAGCCTTCCTGGCACCAACTAACAATGCAACTGGAAAAAGACCTTGACCAAAAGGGGGGAAGGGTAAAGACAAATGAGTTTATATGGCTAAGAGCCTTCAAAGTGAGTTGGGAGTCATTCCAGAGGTTACTCTTATGCATGTCTCAGCAGGATCTCGTTGACTGCCACAGTAAATATTGCCTCAAATAGTGGGGCTCCTGAGGGCTCTGAAGACATCCAGATACTATAGGCAGGGCTGACACCTCAGGAGTTTGGTGCCCTGTCAGTGGGCCAGACTTTGGAATTTATGTTCCTCAGTGCAACAGAGTTAGACTCAGTTCTGGTTTCCCTACACATGGCTCTTCTGCCCCTTCTATTTGAACCTATGGTTAGTACTAGAGTTGATCGGTTTATGTCCAAGAGACTTAAATCTTTGGACTGTATATGTGCCAGCTGGGCCCTGAATCTCAACAGAGTTGCAACACCTACTCTCCAGTTCATTGGACTTGCCTAGGACAACTAACAAACTGTTTTTAAAGACTTCTTTTGTGGAGAATACACTTAGCCAGAGTCTACTTTTCATATTGTACTCCAGACAGCAGTGTTTGATAAAGTACACACTAAAGTTAAATCTGTGAATTATATTCTTGGACTCATGTTAACCTTATTTTTGCATGTAAAATGCCTAGTTCAGTATATGACATACAATAGGTACTAAATAAAAGGTAGTTACCACCTCCATGCTGTATAAATTATCTGTGATGAGGATGGGGTTGAGTCACTACTTTTTCCCTTTTTTGTAGGCTACCCTCATTCTTTACCATGGAAGTAGATCCTCCTGGCCATTGAAATCTAGGTCAGCATAAAAACGGAGCTGCCCTCAAATAATAAAAGAGATAAGTTTGTTGTAAATTTTGGTCTTGGAATCTTGAGCATGTGATTCTTATTTTATTAGGCATTCTGAGGGAGTGAATCTTAATAAAATTGGTATTTTGTGGTGTTTCTCCATGCCTCTCTTTTTTTCCTCTATATCTGTGCATTGCTATGGATTCTGTTGACCATTTTCCAGCTGAATTTTTTTTTTCTTTTTAGGAGGTACTGGGGAATGGACCCAAGACCTCGTACATGGGAAGCAGGTGCTCAACTACTAAGCCACAACTGCTCCCCAATGAGAGTTGGGTTTTTTTGTTTTGTTTTGTTTTTAGGAGGTACCAGGGATTGAATGCAGGATGTCATACATGGGAAGCAGGTGCCCAACCTCTTTATTTACATCGGCTCCCTTCCAGCTGAATTTGACACCTAATCGCCATCAACTGATTGCATCCAATTAACAGCCATTATGTTCTTCACTTACTTTCTATTTGGTCATGAGTTTATTTATCTGGTAAGATTTTATTCAGAAACATAAACAACATGCCATCTAATTTGACCTCAGAACTGTCTCTAAGCATCAGAAGTGAGGAGTTTAAAGATGCAGTGGGTGGGAGGGAAAGAAAGGCCATCTAGTATCTTTCGAAGAAGGGAAGACACTGGCTTAAACTTTGATCATTTCACCTGTGGGCTTTTATTAAAGCTGTTTGACACAGCCATGTTGGCAGATCGAGGAGGAAGATAAATGTGCCTCTGTGAATAGGTTGAATATCTAAAGTGGATATGAGACAAGGCACGTTATTTCATCTAGGAAATGTTCACATCCCTGTTTGTCAGTTACTGCTGGTGATCCGTTCAGGCTTAGGGGGCCAAAAGGTGAACATGACTGAGGTACCTTTTGCTATGAATATTTCACAACCTGAGTATCCCTTTTTCTCTTGGGCTGTGTGCTGACTGAGGGCTTCTTCAGGATGAGTCCTCAGTTGACTGATGAATACAAAACGCCTCTCTGAACAAAAGGCATTCAAGATTCGCTGAAGACAAGACAACCTACTTTGGTTTCTGTGTCTGGTACCGGGGTATCAACGGAGATAAAGCAGCGAGTGACAGGGAAGTGAAATACAGAATAACACGATCTATTGTTCTCCCATTGAGTATAAGTATAATGGGAGAGTTAGTGAGGGACCGTAATGTCATGGACCGCTGTGAACTTGGGAGAACTCAAGGATCAGAAAGTAACATGAAACAAGGAGGGAAATGAAGATAATATTGGGTTACTGAACATTCTCAAATTGTACTGAAACGCATCCCATCCCTTTGGAAGGGGCATGTTTTTGACAAGGAAGACAATGGGAAGAAACTGGCAGCTGTAACAATATCGCCATTTTCTTTTACTACAGACAGTAATGTGAACTTCTTAGAAGACACCTTCTTTCACCACAGCTTTGTTGTACAGTCTATTGAGGAGCCCAGAGACCAAAGTCGTTGCCTTGTTCCAGGACTGTCTAAATCCAAGGAGCCTGGTTCTCCCAGCCAGCGACATCTGCTCCGTTGTGAATTACAGGCTCAGAAAAGGAACAGAGATGGAAAGAGAGAAGCAAAGGGAGAGAACAGGCAGGGTGAAGAATTTGGGGCATACCAGTGAACAAGTAAGAAGGAAAAAGTTAAGGTGGTTTGGAGGAGAGAAATGAGAAGAGAATTTTTCGTGGTGGGGGTCTGGGGGAGAATGTGGATGCCCTGTCATTCCTGGGTCTGAGCAAGGGTGTCCTCAAACAAACAACAAACAACAGTAAGAGGAACTAAATCACTTTTGGAAAGGAGAAGAAATGTCTTGGGGCCAGAAATCTACCCTTGAAGTTAACTGTTTTCTGGGAGATATTTTGCTCATGTTTGGAAACATTTTTTTTTTTTTTTCTAATCTGTGACATTCTCACCCTAAAGCATCCTTTCCCAAGCACATACCAGGGAGGAAGCACCTATTTATCCAGGGTCCTGACATATGATCTGCTTATAACTCACACCAGCACTGATGGAGACTATGGGCTCTCTCCTGTAAAAAAAACCCATAAATATAGATACAAAATTTTGCACCCAAATTTGGTTGGTTCATACCCCCTTCACAAGTCCATTCATAGGCCTCTCAGAATTCCACAGACCTAGGATAGATAGGATGGGGAAGGAAGTGTCAAAATAAAATGATGAAAAATCCTAGGGTTTCCGGGGCTCCACTCCTTTTCCTTCTTCATGGTTGGCCTGGAAATGGATCACCTGGGTGAAGAAACAGAGCTTGGCTGAATAGGAAGAAAGAAAGCCCAGAAAACCGGGATGGAATGGATTTTTTCCTGATGTATGAAAGTGTTATAAAGAGTGTCTTAGTTTGCCAAATGATGCCAATGCAATATACCAGAAATGGATTGGCTTTTATAAAGGGAATTTATTTGGGGTAAAAGCGTATAGTTCTGAGGCCGTGAAATGTCCAAATTAAGGCACCATCAGAGATGCTTTCTCACCAAAGGTCATCTGCTGGCAGATCCTGGAGTCCTGCCATGCGGCAAGGCAAGATGGGAGCCGATCTCTGGATTCCCTCTTACATGGCAAGGTCAAAATGGCAGCTTTCTTTCTGCCATTTCAGTTCTGAAATGTGTGTTTCTGCTTTCAGTTCCCAGCTTATATAAGACCCCAGAAAGAGGGTGGAAACCCACCCTGGGTCACACCTCACTGAAGTAGTCCAATCAAAGGCCCTAAAGCGATCTAATCAAGTGATCTAATTAAAGGTCTCTTAACTGAATCTAATCAAAAAGCCCCATCTACACTGCATTTACAACACAAGGATGATTAGCTTAATAACATAATTTTCTGGGATCCACAAAACACAAACGAGGATAAAACATTCATTGATAAATATGAAAATGGGGACCCTGGAAGCTAAAGATGCAGATACTTCCCAAATCACCAGGAGACTACGTTAACCAATGACTGCTTGGGGGCACAAGTGCCATGAACAGGAAGTTCATTTTAACTTGGAGGTATGTTTGAATGATCACATCTACTCCCACCACCATTTCTACCACCACCACTGATACCAATACTTACCTGGAGTCAGGCCGTGGACTCATTTTTTCCATTCATATATCAATTTAATTCATATATTATTGTCATCCTCATAATGGTACTATGAGCTAAACATTGTCATCTTCATTTTACAGATGAGGAAAAGGAAGTTCAGAGATATTAAGTCTCTCATCTCAGGGCATCCAACTGGTAAATGGCTGATCTAGAATTCAAAGCCAGGTTTGACCAAAACCAAAGAGTGGCACCTCATAGGAAATGGTGTTTATTTCCATGGGCAAAAAGGGCTCATTGTGACCAAGTGCAACTCTGGGTTTTAGGAAAAAAAAAAAAAAAAACACAGTCCCCATGCCTGATCTTCCCAGCTGGACTCTTCCCAGCTTAGTCTGTGATTATTTATAGTACTCCACTTATAACTCCAGAGTCACCAAAGACCTTGCACATGTTATTTAACCTACCTGAGACTTAATTTCCTCTTTTGCTGGAATGAGGCAATTACATTTAACACTCTGATCTGTTTCACCTTTAACGTGCTTTGATTTTATTCAGCGTTTGTATCTGCTATGCATGGGACATTTTAGACACCGCTGGACATACAGAACTTAATACGGTGGGGCTCATGACCTCAGGGCTCCCTACGAGGCCATGAGCTCTTCCAGAGCAAACACTCTGTCATTCCTCTCTGCACCTCTGCCTTCAGGCCTTCCCCTGCCTACATATTATAGATGCTTTATGAATGTTTATCAAAATTATATGAAACAAGGGCATTAGTCAGATAAGTACCTCATACCAAACAGAATGTGGCAAATACCTTAGGAGCAATCCAGCACAGTGTTGTGGAAGCCCATAGTTAAAGGAAATTAACACCAGCTGGAGCAATCAGGAGGGCTTTATGGAGGAGCTGGCAGCTGACCTGGTCCTTGGTGGAGTTTTGACAGGAGAAATAGAGCAGTAAGAGGAAATTCAAGAGGCAGGATATTTCTCCATCACCCAGTGTTATCTGACAAGTGGGGTATGTAAGAGATGGTAGCCACAGATGGGACTAGAAAGGAGGATGGGGCTGGATTATTAAGAGCCTTAAATTTTTTAAGTTTTGGATTTTAGACTATGTTCTGTAGGCAACAGGGATCATTTGAGGATGTTTAAATAAGGAAGTGGCACTAGCAGTTATGTTATAGTTATAATCCAGCCAACACTGAGCATAGCAGGAGGTACTTTCACATGTGTTCTTTCATATTGTATAACTTAAAACAACTCTGTAAAATAGGTAGTTTTATGGTATGTTAGTTATATCTCAATAAAAATGTATAATAAAAACAAATATTTTTACCCCCACTTTTGAGATGAGGTAGTACAAGTTTCCACTAAAACCAAACCAAACAAAGCAAATGAACAAAAAGTTTTTTCTTAAAACATTTTAATTTTGTGGGATGGCCTTCCTTACCCTCAAGAAATTTAAAAGAAATCAATTAATTTAGAAAAATAAGTCATATTTTCAAAATTCCACTCCCTCTTTTCTGGCTGCATGGGAAGTAATTGCAGCAGACGGAAAGTACAAATGCCATCCAATTTTGCCTCAGGTCAAGATATGCCCCTATACCACATATCTGTTTATTTCCAACCCCATCTCCTTTTTTAATGTGTATATGATATGCTTCAGTATTTACTCCTGCCCTCTAAGGTGCGTGATGACTCCTTAGGTATCTGGAGTTTCTTAAACTCCATGTATTCAATGTGCCTGCGCAGTCTACCACTACTACTGTTTTTCTGAAGGTGGAAATTCCAGAACTGACATGCTGTTGCTAAAGTCTTTCTTGAGACAGCTCATTTAGGAAGATTGGTTCTCAGGCGACACACCTCTGGGAGTTAGTTGGGTATATAAAAGAGATTTATTCTCGAATTGGTTTATAAATATGAACCAGCCCGTGAAAGGCAATCCATAGGGCAAGTCTTGAGGGAACTATCCTTTCTACTTTAGGGATTGGTTTTATGAAAGCCCTAATGGGTAGCTCCTTTTCCTACTACTAGCCTTGGGTATTTTAGATCACACTGAATGTGATCCCTCCTCTAAATTTACTTAATACAGCCGTCCCCAAGGGCTTGTAAACCCATAATTGGACAATTGAGATTAGGAGGTTAAGAAAACTGACATAGAGAGAGAGGTTTTTTAACTTGGTAAGTAATTTTTATTGGCTGAGGACTTCCTAAAGCTCCGCTTTCAGTGTTTCTTGAGAGAGGCTTCCCTTGTCTTATTACCCACCAAAAGATAAGTGACAAGGTGAAGCTAGTACAGCCTGTCCCACATTGAGCGAGCATGGGCTTCTCCCTTCAGCTCTTTATTAAGGACTTCTAGGAAGCAAAATGGAGAAGAGAAAATTGTAGTCAGGTTAACATGAAATAAAAAACATAAAAAGCCACTCAAGGACTTTAGTTTATATTCCAATGTCAGCCTCTCATTTCATCAAGTGCATGGTTTAAGATGCCTTGAAACGTTGCAAACTTTCTGTTTCCTAGGAATTTTACTTACTGCTTTTGACACTAGAAACCCTTAGAAACCCCCTAAAAGGGCTGTGTTCTTGCTTCGGGGCGGGGGGTTGGGGGAGGGAATCCGTCCTGCAGTGTGCACAGGAGATGGAAAAATAGATGGTGCTGCGAAGCACGGAAGCAGGGATGCCAATTCCCAGGGGGAGCAGAGTCGGCCTGCAGCTGGCAAGTTTGTCTCTTGGACGCCCCAGCTCATGGCCTTTTCTGCTCTTCCCGTGGTGATCAGTGATCACGACTTCCTCCTACCTCAAAGACCCAGCATCGGAAGCTCTTTATTGAGCCGATGATCCTAAAACTCACCCCAGACAGGAGGCTTAGGAAAGAGGCCACCTGAGATGCCTGTTAAATCACTAAAACCTTGCCATGGGGGCAAGGTCTTCACAGCAAAGGCATCTTGCTCCTGGATATTGTACTGATTTAGAACATGTAGACGTCGTACTCAAGGGCTGTCAAGGAAAACCAGAGGGAAGGAGCGGTGACATGAGTTCCAGCCCAATCCCTTCTGGCCAGTTTCTCCAGGTGACCAGGGGCAATGTCCCCTCTGCCACCCTAAGCCTTCTGCAGCACCATCCTCTCCACAATAGCGCTCCTGTCCTGTCTCCAGCTCCAGAGGCCTGAAAAGTCCTCCTGTGGAGCAAGGGCCCTGAGGGATGTGGGGGAGTTCTGAGAGGACCACAGAGAGATGGAGGTGCACAGCGAGCGCCCCCTTGGCCCGGCTGGCTTCCTGCACATCCCCGACTGAGAGGGTCACGTGTGGCTGTGCTTTACTCTGTGCAGGCTGGGGAAACAGAAAGGGTGGGTGTAGCTAGGAGATATAGAATCACGGAATCTTAGACGCAGAAGCAGCTGTGCCTTCTCAGCCCCATTGGGTCATTGGTAAAGACCTAGTATAGTCTCCTGTTGTGGGCTCCAATACCAGGGCTTTGGGGTCAGGCTGGAGTCAGAATGCCAACTCCCCACTCACCTCCCTGAAATTCCATTTCCTTATCTGTAAAATATCCAGACCAGCGCTCACCTCCCTGAAACTTCCTGGGTGGTTGTTCAGGGTCAAGCACTGTCAGCAGCACTTTACAGGCATTAACTCATACAATCCTTACACTACCCTATGATGTAGACTCTATAGTCTTGAGCTCTAGTCTACAAATGAAGACACTGAGGCACAGAGAGGTTGAGTAACTTACCCTGAGTCACGCAGCTGGCAGGCGACAGATCAGGGATTTAAATCCAGTCTCTCTGGCTCCAGAGTGTATGTACTCAACAATTTGGTCTGCAAGATTAAATGAGAAAGAGAGCTCATAGGTACTCAGTAAGTAATAATTATTACCTCTCTGAGTTATTAACAAAGCAAATGAAGCATTACCTCTCAAGCACTTTAAAAAAATTTTTAAAGCTAGAAATCCAACTAACCATGCTAGCATCTAGTCCAGTAGACTCCAAACTTTTGATCACAGGCTTCAAGCTATAAAACATTCTTAAGCACACATCCCATAAATATACATATATGTATACATATATATAGATAAATGTCCTATTATAAATTATGCCCATTATAAAACATAGAAATCAGGAGCTTAAAAGAGGAAATAAAAAACAGAATTTCAAATAACTAATCCTCTTCTTCAGGGGATTGCCTTGCTTGCTCTACTTTGAAGACCACCAAGAAGCCCACAGTTTTACACCAGGACTGAGTAGAGAGCCCTGACCATCAGATGACATAGCCGCTCTCCACACTGACTCCGAATTCTTTTAGTGCAGGTTCTAAATCCAATCGTTAAATAGCACACAACTTCCCCTGGCTGGGCACCAGGGCCAATTAGGCAAATGTGTGAACTCAGCAAAGCAGCATCTTCAGCCCCTCTTGCTTCCTCCTCTCATCAGCAACCAGGTCTGTGACCTTCTCAGGTGCCCAGTAATTGCCCCTCTCCCTGCCTGTCCCTGCTCTGAGCAAAATACATCGTTTCAATCAAATACTTGAATTTAAGTTTTCCACAGGGTTATTTGCATTTCAAGCATTACCTCTGATGAAACTTTCAAAGGCTTCTTTTCCTCAACAGCCAGATGGGGATGGTCATTCTAGCGTCTAGAATTGCTGTGAAGTTTAAGCGGGGGAACACTGGTGACCCGAGACAGTACTAGTGAGCTCTGGACACTTGACATAGGTTCAGTACACGGCCGTGGAGCCTGAATCTAGAATGGAAGACTTTGTTCTCCCTAACAGGGGAATAAAGAGAGAGAGCTGTTAGCTTGAAACTACACCATAAGCTGCTAAACCCCATCCAAGCTGGATGGCCCTACACTGCTAACTACTGGAGCCTTCTGCCCCGTCCCCACCCCAACCCTGAGAATCCAGCGTGGAATGGTTCTGAGAAGGGGGTGCTGCCTTTGGCTTCCCCATCTGAAGGTGGGGCCCTGACAATGGCTCCCCCTAGCATAGCCTCCTAAAGCCCACTGCACACACAGATGCAAGTTTCCCCCCTCCCCAAAGCCCCTTCCCGCTCTGGGTGCCTTCCGGCCGCTGATCAGGGAGGCAACTATTCTGAGGCCAGAGAAGGAAGGCGGGAGAAGGCTGCCCTACAGGGCTGAAGGGCAGCTGTTTATATTATAATTAAGGTTTTACAGCATAAACTGAAATGTAGCTTGACTATTCCAACAAGGCACTGGAGGTAATTACCACTGCTAGAGGCATTCTCCATTGCCAATTATTTCCCTTCCTAATTGAATAACTTTGGCCGCATTGTAGAGGAGCAGACTAAGGAAGAGGTGGCTTTCAAATATGGATGTTCCTTCAGAGGCCTCGGAAGGGCTCACATTTTAAGATACTCTTAGTCCCAACCCTTTTTTAACATCTGGTCCCGGGAGTGTGGTATAGAGGTTAAGACTGCTACTCCTCAAGTTCCACCCCGAATTAGCTTGGGCAGTTTCTTAAACTCCCTGAGTATGTTCTCTTGTCCGTAAAATGGGAAGAATTGAAGTGTAGTCTTCATAACCTTGTTGTAAGGATTAAATAAGATAATAGTGCGCCATGAACTTTCAATAATGTTGCATTATGGAAATTGTGTTCTCAGAGGATATAGCCGTGGAGGGACAGATGTTGTTCTCCTCCCTGCACAGATGGGGAAATTGAGGCAGAAAGCACACCCCAGTGCCATGTGCAACAGGTCAGGAAGTGAAGGCCAGCACCAGCTAGAGCAGGGGTTCTTAACCAGGGGTCCACAGGGACCACTTGGGGTCCGTGGAAAGATTTCAGGGGGTCCGTGAGCTTGAATTGGAAAAAAAAAAAAATCAACTATTATCTTTATTTTCTCTGACCTCTAACTGAAATCTAGCATTTCCTTCACATATGAATGTATGTGATAAATAAATTACAGTAGTATTCATTTCACCTGACTGGCAAAGGGGACCGTGGAAGAAAAAAGATTAAGAACCCCTGAGCTAGGCTGAAAAGGAGGGAATTCTTTTGCGTTGTAGAGGAAACGGCCCCTCCCACGATGGCAGCACAGAAGCCAGGGAGGGTTTGCTGTGCTCTCCCCCTTCTCTGTATCCATACAAAGGCCCAGCTCTGAGCACAGGACCTCGGGCAGCCCCCAGGCCCCAGGCAAACCCGTGATTGATATATACTTAGTTTTGTAGAGTGCTTCCTACTTTTTGGGTTCTGTTGCACTTTCACATACATTATCTCCTTTGATCCTCTCCACCACCTGAAAAAGAAAAGTCTCTTTCCTGCTTTGCAAATGAGGGAACTGAGGCAAAGAGCGATGAAGCAGTTCACGTGTGCTTGGCCCAGGACAGAGGTCCATGTCTTCTGCTTCTCACTTTTTCCCACTGCACTGCAGGGAGGCGCTTTCCCAGGGCTGGCCAAGCACTCCCTCTCCAGTGCCCAAGTCCCCTGCCATCGCAGTCGTGCAGTCTGCTCAACACACCTTAAGAGGCTGAATAGAGTGATTCTCAAACTTTCTTGTGCACACGAGTCTCTTAGGGCTTGTTTGAAAATGCAGATTCCAGGGCCACACTCCCAGAGATTCTGATTTCCTGGGCCTGAGAAGAAGCCTGGGAATCTGAAGTTTAACATGTCTCCCTGTTTTTTCCTGATTTGAGGTGGGTCAGGGAACACACTCTGAGAAACACTGCACTATCAGAACCTAGGATGGGCATCAGAGGCATCTAGAAAACCTCCTGGGTGACCAATTGGCTTAATCTCTCAGAACATTAGTTTCCTTAAATGCAAATGAATATGACACTTACTGCTGAGGATTCTTGTGAGAATTAAATAAGATAATGCAGAAAACGTGCTGTGCACACTGCCTGGCACACATGAAGTGTGTGGTAATATTTAGGAATTGCTGGCATTACTGCTGTTAACACCGATATGGCACTATAGTCAAATCCTGTGTAACTCAAGGAATAAATTGCTATAGCTTGAAACCTTATCATTTGGAGTCATTAAACCTATAGAAAATTGTGATATAAGAAAAGTTAATTAGGATTTAAAAAAAAAAAAAAAAAAAGACCGACTCTTTCGTATTCATTTAGCTACCTTGGGGTGTCAGATAAGGAAGGGCTTGGACAAACAGGAGTTTGTTCTCTACTTAGCAGGCTCTGGTTAATGGTAGGAAAAGGAGGCCATTGGTGGATAGGCCAAGAGAGGTTCCTTGAGGACTGGCTTTAAATGGATGGGATCTGCAGAGGAGCTCGACAGCAGGCAGAGCTGAGGTGAACACAAATGTGATGGCCCCAGCTTCCTCCTCGTTGTCCCCCATCTTCCTGGCACTCTGGGGTAACCCTGAAAGAATTGCTGAGTGCAATGCATCCTGGCACCCCAGCTTGCCTCCCACAAGTCTAATGTCTGGGTGCAGGGGGATTTCACCCTCTTCCTGGAAAGGTTGCCCTGAGAGAGTCCCTGGGTCTCCACTGGGAGAATGGGAAAAGAAATATCAGAAGAAAGTCAAACGAGCTGAGGGAGGTAGGGGTCCCCAGACTGTCTGTGGTGGGACCCCTCTCTGTCTCTCTCCCTTTTGGAATTCAGTAGCCGTTCCCGGAAAGCTGTGAAGCAACTGTGTCAGTGAGGACTCCTGGGGAGGACATGGTGGGCTCGCCTGTGACGGTGGCCTGGACTTTGTCAGAGAGCTTCCTGGGGTTCTGCCCTTTCACGCAGTCCCCACCTTCCCACATGCTAGTAAGGCCAACTGGATGCACGGAACCGAGCTTCTGATTAGACAAGGCATGGTATACTGTGGGTGCATTTTGACGTCTTGGTGAATATGTCCCCAGAAAGAAACCTAGCATTTCCACTCCCCAATGGGATGAGGGGAGGGTGTGCATCAGTGCTTGCTGGGAGGGGAGTCAGGCTTCAGTCCTTCTTTTGGAAACTGGAATCCTCCCACCACATTTTTGGGTGAGAGCAAACTACTCCAGAAAGTTGCCTTGTATTTAAGCTCTGCAGTCATCCATATCCACGGTGTGAATCAAGAGACCCTGAAAATACCAAGCTCCCCCCAAAGTCCTCTCCCCCACAAACCAAACATTTCTGTCTCCAAATGGTTCTCTTCTGGTAAAACCTGTTTAGTCCAAGCCCCTGAGATGACCCAAGAGCAGAAGGCTTACCACAATGGGGAAAAGGACTACAGAAATAGGAGGTGGGGTGAGAACAGGAAAGTATCACTCTAACCTTCCCTCTAGAATGCCCTTCCCTTCTTTCTAACCTTTCCTTCCTAATCTGCTATCCTTCCTGCCCTTCACTGGTCTCTGTCACCTGCTTTCAGAGCCTTTTGCATCTCTGTATCCTATGCAATGCCAGCTCAGTGCTGGGCATGGGGTCGGCTCAATATTCACCTGTGGAGTGAATTTGGAATGAACTGCACAGAAAGACATGGAAGAATCATTTGGGGTGAGAAGGCAGACTCTTCTCCAGTCCTCTTCTGCCATCAGAAGCCCAGAACAAAACAGACCCAAGGAGGGAAAAGACTGCCTTTCATCCAGTGCCCAGCACCACAGCAATGCTCTTTGCTTGTGTTAACTGGTGGCAGTAAATGGGATGAAATCACATATTTGTCTAGAAATCTGCTGCCTTTTATGTTAAAACATTCAAGACCAACTCCATGCCTTAGTCCCTATTCTCTCTCCCTCTTCCTATAGCCATTTCTATAATTCTCTGCTCTCACCTGTCCAAACACCTTCACCAGCCACTCTTCTGCCTTGACACTGTGCAAAGACACCCTTTCCCTTCCTCTTCCTCACCAATCCCTTCCCAAGCTATTCCCCCAAGGACAGGAATTTCCTACTGCTGCCTGGTCAGCAGGCTTGAGAGTCCACAGTCACTTGGCCCACATAGATTCCATTTTCTTTACAAGTCATTTCCTAGGAGGTGAAACGACCCAAAACAGGAAATGCACATGCTGGGTCTGCACAAGATGGGGGAGGGTGGAGAATGCAGGTGACCCACTTCACTCAAAGCAAAGAGCTGGAGAGAGGTTGCCCTGACAGCAAGTTTTGTTCATTTTAATGTTGTCATTTTGGGAAAATAAAACAAAATCTCTCTTCTTAACTTCCCTCAAGGGAGAGCCTCTTTATGATAGGTTTGTAGTGCTCTTAAAGGAAAATGAGTTGCCATCCTCCAAAATCAAAGTTGCATTTGGGCCCAAAAGAATTGCTGGTTGCAGGAAGTGCCTCTGTTGGGCTGACATTTCCTCATGGTCAGGAACTGTCAGTGAGTGAAGGTTCTGCATCTTCCATCGACCAGTCAGCAGCATTTGGCACAGTGTACATTCAGCCCTACTGGAAGCATATTCTTCATTTGGTTTACAGGGACTTTTCAGTCCTAGTTCTCTTCCTTCCTCTCTTCCTTGCTCTTTTCTGGGTTCTCCTACTCTTTCTGATTCCAATTTGTTGGAGTAACTCAGGGCTCAGTCCTTGGACCTTGACACTATCTCTTCTACCTTCCTTTGATCACCTCACACACTCATGGCTTTAAATATTAGGTTGAAGAATAAGACATAGCTGATATTTGATCATTTTTACCTACAAAAATAATGATTTCATATGGTTCCACTGAATGCTATCTATATGCTAACTCCCAAATCCCCATCTCCACCCTTGACCCCTCCCTGAGCTCCAAACTCACATATCCAAATGACTACTTGGTATTTCCATGTAGATTTCTAACGGGCATCTCCAAATTAACCAAAGCAGTTTAGAGAAGGATTCTAGAAATTCCTGCCAAGCTTGTTCCTCTTCCAGATTTCCCATTCCAGTTAAGGACAACTCCACTTTTCCAGTTGCTCAGATCAATGACTTAGGAGTCATCCTTATTTCCTGTGCTTCTCTCCATGCTACAGAAGTAAGTTCTGTTAGCTCTAACCTCATGTATCAATATCTCATAAGCCAACTATCTTGGACTTGTTGCCTAGATTAATGGAATAGTATCCGAACTTGTCTTGGCTTCTACTCCTAGACTCTAACAATTTATTCTCTGTACAGCAATCAGAGTGATCTTTCCAAAGAATACACATTATCATGCCACCACCCCCACCCCAAATCCTCCAATGTCTTCCCACCACATGGAATAAAATCCAAACTCGACTTCTGGTTGACTAACATGGCAGCATAAGATGCTTTAAGGTGCCGTTCCCCCAAAAGTCTTTGAACAACTAGCGAGGTCTGGCAACAGTTAAGCATTTCAGTAACTAAGTGAGTGCCAAATTAAGAAAACACAGCTATAAAAATGGTAGGAGAAGAACCCTTGCTAGCCCCCCTCTCTCCCCTTCCCAGCATGGTGTGGAGACAGCCTTCACTCCCATTGTGGGTCTCTGGCCCTGTTCCAGTGGGAGCAGAGTAACCCCAATATGCATACTGGGGTGCCTATATGTCAATGCCAATCGATCAGGTAGCAATCTGAAAGACCCAACAAGGAAACCGTCTCTGGCTCAACCTCCCAAAAACTTGCTTTGCAGACAGAAGCAGCTTGAGGACAGCTAACACAGTGTAAGAAACAATTAAGTCAAAGTCATCTGGTTCAAAAGATTACCAGCATTAAGGCATACACTACAGCACCAGGAAGTGGCAGAGTCTATTTTATAGGCAGTAGAGGGGACACGTGGACAGGAGAATCCCTAAGGCTATGGGTGAGTTCAAGCCCAGGACAAGACTCAGGTCCAGAAAAGATGGGGAGGACCCAGCGTTTCACTTTCTCCTCAGACTGATCTTGATAGGAGGGCAAACTTTGAAGGAGAGCAGCAGCCATTGCACAGCCAATTTGCAAAGACTGTGAAGGATGTTATTTGCATTGGTTTGTTTTTGTTGGGTCCTGGTACCAAAGGAAATCTCAGTCATATCAATAGCTCGATATAAACTTAAGGAAGAGGTATCTCAGGAACTACATCCCAGAGTTAACACATTAAAATATTAAAATGTACAGGGTGCAACAAAATATTACAAGACAAAAAAGAAACAGGAAATGATGACCAATCCAAAGAAACAAAATAAAAGTTCAGAAACCATCATCAAAGAATACCAAACTTTGGACATACTGGACAAAGCCTTTAAAAAAATGATCTTCAATATGCTTTAGGAGAAAAAGGAAAACATGGAGAAAGAACTAATGGTTATCAAGAATATGATGAATGAACAATATGAGAGTCTCAAAAAGGAGAAATTTTAAAAAGGAAACAAACAAAAATAATAGAGTTGACGACCACAAAAACTGAAAGGAAAAATTCACTAGAGGGTTTCAATAGCAGCTTGGAGCTAGCAGAGGAAAGAATCAGAGAACTCAAAGACACGACAATTTAAATGATTCAGGCTAATGGGCAGAAAGGAAAAAGAATGGAAAAAGGCAGTCATTGCCTAAGACACCTAAGGGACTTCATCAAGCTCACCGCTACCACTACAGGCATACCTTGTTTTAATGCAATGCACTTTATTGTGCTTCACAGATACCATGTTGCTTACAAACTGAAGGATTGTGGCAATCCTGGATCAAGCAAGTTTATTGGAGCCATTTTTCCAACAGTATGTGCTTACTTTATGTGTCTGTGTCACATTTTGGTCATTCTCACAATACTTCAAACTTTTTCATTATTAGTATATCTATTATGGAGATCTGTGACCAGTGATCTTTGATGTTAATTGTTTCGGGGCACCACAAACCATGCCCATATAGTCTGTGAACTTGATCTATGAATGCTTTATGTTTTCGGACTGCTCTATCAACAGGCTGTTCCCCACCTTTCTCCCTCCCCTTGGGCCTCCCTATTCCCTGAGGCACAACAATATTGAAATTAGACCAATGAGTAATCTTACAATGGCCTCTAAGTGTTAAAGTGGAAAGGAAGAATCACACATCTCTCACCTTAAATCAAAAGCTAGAAATGATTAAGCTTAGTGAGGAAGGCAGGTTGAAAGCTGAAAGCTGGGATAGGCCAAAAGCTAGGCCTCTTGTACCAAACAGTTAGGCAAGTGGTGAATGCAAAGAAAAAGTTCTTGAAGGAACTTAAAAGTGCTACTCCAGTGAACATGTGAATAATAAGGTGAAACTGCCTTGTGGCTGATAATGGAGAAAGTTTTATTGGTTTGGTTAGAAGATCAAACCAGCTACAACATTCCCATAAGCCAAAGCCCAATCCAGAGGAAAGCCCTAATTTTTTTTAATTCTATGAAGGCTGAAAGAGAGGGAAGGAAGCTGCAGAAGAAAAGTTTGAAGCTAGCAGAGTTTGGTCATGAGGTTTAAGGAAAGAAGTCCTCTGTTGACGTAAAAGTACAAGATGAAACAGCAAGTGCTGATGTAGAAGCTGCAGCAATTTATCCAGAAGATCTAGCTAAGATAATTGATGAAGGTGGCTACACTGAACAACAGGTTTTCAATTTAGACAAAACAGCTTTCTATTGGAAGAAGATGCCATCTAGGTCTTTCATAGCTAGAGAGGAGAAGTCAATACCTGACTTCAAAGCTTCAAAGGACAGACTGACTCTCTTGTTAGGGGCTAATGAAGCTGGTGGCTTAAAGTTGAAGTCAATGCTCATTTACCATTCTGCAAAATCCTAGGGTTGTTAAGATTATGGTAAATCTACTCTGCCTGTGTTCTTTAAATGGAACAACAAAGCCTGGGTGACAGTACATTGGTTTACAACAAGGTTTAGTGACTATTTTAAGCCCACTGTTAAGGCCTACTGCTCAGAAATGTATATTCCTTTCAAAATAGTACTGATCATTGACAATGCACCTGGTTATCTGAGAGCTCTGATGGAGACAGACTATGAGATTAATGTTAGTCTTACATTTGCTAACACAACATGCATTCTGCAGCCCATGGATCAGAGTCATTTCAACTTTCAAGTCTTATTATTTAAGAAATATATTTCATAGGGCTATAGCTGCCATAGATAGTGATTCCTCTGATGGAGGTGGGCAAAGGCAATTGAAAACTGTCTAGAGAGGATTTACAATTCTATATGCCTTTAAGAACATTTGCAATTCATGGGAGGAGGTCAAAATAGCTACATTAACAAGAGTTTGGAAGAAGTTGATTCCAACCCTCATGGATGACAAGGGGTTCAAGACTTCAGCAGAGGAAGTAACTGCAGACATAGTAGAAATGGCAAGAGAACTGAAATTGAAAGTAAAGCCTGAAAATGTGACTGAATTGCTGCAATCTCATGATAAAACCTCAACGGATGAGGAGTTGCTACCATGGATGGGGAAAGAAAGTAGTTTTTTGAGATGGAATCTACTCCTGGTGAAGATGAAATGACAACAAAGGATTTAGAATATTACATAAACTAGGTTGACAAAGAAGTGGCAGGGTTTAAGAGGGTGGACTTCAATTTTGAAAGAAATTCTACTGTGGGTATAATGCTTTCAAATAGTATCTCAGGTTATAGAAAAATCTTTCATGAAAGGGAGAGTTAATCAATGGCCAAACTTCATTGTTGCCTTATTTAAAGAAATTGCCACAGCCACCCAAACCTTTAGCAACCACCATCCTGATCAGTCAGGAGCCATCAACATGGAGGAAGACCCTCCATCAGCAAAAAGATTATGACTCACTGAGGGCTCAGATGGTGGTCAGCATTTTTTAGCAGTAAAGTATTTTTCAGTTAAGGTATGTATTGTTTTACTAGACCTAATGCTATTGTACACTTAATAGATTACAATATAGTGTAAACACATCTTTTAGATGCACTAGGAAACCCAAATGTTCATGTAACTTGCTTTATTGTGGTACTCATTTTATTTTGGTAGTATGGAACCAAATACCAGGGTAAGCCTGTATGTGTGTGTGTGTGTGTGTGTGTGTGTGTGTGTGTGTATTATATATATATATATAAAATATATATGTATGTATACATTGAATGAAGTCCTGATGCATGCAATAACATGGATAAACCATGAAGACATCATGTTGAGTGAAAGAAGCCAGATACAAACAGACAAATATTGTATGATCTCACTGATATGAAATAATTAGAAAAGGCTAATTTATACAGCATGGAACTAGAATACAGGTTACCAGGGTCTGGGATGAGGGTAGGGAATGGCAGCTAACGCTTAATTGGTACAGAGTTTCTGTCTAGAGTGATGGAAAAGTTTTGATAATGGATGGTGGTGATGGTAGCACAACATTGTGGTCATAATTATCACCACTGAATTATATATTTGAATGTGATTGAAAAGGGAATTTTCAGCTTGTGTATATGTTATTGGAATAAAAAATTTTTAAAACCCCATTGGATTGTACAACAATAAATAGTGAGCCCTAATATAAACTACGAACAATAGCTAATAGTATAATTATAATAATATAATATTTTCCCCAATTGTAACCAAAGTACCACACTAATGTAAAGTGCTAATAATAGGGAAAACTGAATGTGTGAAGGGGGTATATGGGAATTCTATATTTTCTGCCAGATATTTATGTAAATCTACAAATTCGCTAATAAAAAAAAATCCAAACTCCTTACCTTGCCTATCTTCCAGCTCTTGCTTGAATGAATTGATAAATGAAAACAGATCTGTGACCTGTGAGAGCTCAATATGCACTTGTTGATTGACAGTTTAGGCCAACAGTTTAATAACAATCTGGGATTAGAATTACATGGCAACGTATGTTACTTTTGGAATATTTTCCTTAAATATGATAACTCTTGCTTCCCTTTTCCATGAGGATAGAAGATCCCAGTTCTTCTCCTTCCATTCTCTCCATTCAAGACACGATGACTTTGGTCTTCATGCAGTAACCATGACTACCTTGTTGCTGGATATCACAATCACACACACACACACAAACAAGAACAATGGTAAAAATAATAGCTAATTTTCATAAGATCTTGCTGTGTACTAGGCACTGTTCTAAAGTTTTACATCTATTATCTCATTCAAACAGCTCAACCACCCTATGAATCAGGTGAAAATTTGGTCTCCACATTCAAAGGAGGAAGCTGAAGCACAAAAGGGACTAGTAACTTTTCAAAGTTCACCATACTGGTAAGAGAAAAAGCCAAATGTTTCTGAGGTTTTTAGTTTTGCATAAGGTCTCTTATCAGCTACTACCCTTCCACCCTCACCCCTGGCCTACACTTAGCTCAGAATGCTCAGTGTTTTGGCAAATCCCAGGAAGGCACTGCTTGGGGTGGATAAGGGCAACAGACATGAAGGAGAACCTACGCTGCAGTGAAAAGGACCCAGATCCTCACACTTACAAGTTTAACCAAGTCGGTGACATGATGAGGCTCTCTTCCCCTGTTCATCCTATAAAGACCCTTCCTATCCCTCAGAGTTGGCCATCAGGCTAGCCCAATTGAAGGACATGTGTTTGCCTCACACCTTCAAGTGAGCAACTGGAATCCATGTAGCCATTAATTCATCCTGAACCACACTTGTTAGCTCAGCTCCATCTGGTCAACAGGAGCCCTAATGCTAACAGGTTCTCAACCCCCTCACCTGACAGGTAGCACCTAAAGAAAACTGCCTTCTGAAAAAAATCACAGAGTCTGCACTGCCAAGCAACGGGGACCCCCAGGCTCATGTGTTGATGCCCACCTCCTGCGTCCTGGCAGTGGGTACGAACCGGCTGCTTGGAGGCCTGCTGCTTCTCTCTCAGGAACAACTGTCGTGAGACCCTGGGGTGGTGCTCCCAGCAGGCCTCCACCCCTCTCTCCAGCAGTGTCAGACCAGAGACAAAAGAAGCAGGGAGAGGAACAGCATGTCTCTCCAAGTAAGAGAGCTCATGGCATGATAAATAGAACCAATCTCAAAAGAAGCTACAGGGAATCTGGGGAAGCAAGACTCCTGGGTTAGAGTTAAGGCTCTGAAGCATCTATTTATTTGCTTCTCATCCACCTTACCCCTCTCTTGGACTCATCAAATACTTTCAGTGGTACCCCTAGCATCCCCTCCAATCAGCTAGCCAGGACTTCCCTTCTATAAGGTAAAAGTGGCTGAGACCAAGAAACAAAGACTGCTAATACTCAAATATTATATGCAAAAGCTGCTGGTATAAATGTGGATTGGGGAAGATTTTAATGCATACTAGTAGTGCAAGTTTGCCAGAGTAAAGTGGATAAAAAGAAGGCATTAGAGGAAAGAAGGGAAACAGCCTCAAAAAAGCCCAGCCTCTGCCCCATGAGCTCCCAGGCACTAGATGGAAGCCCAGCTGGGCCTGAGATGCCTCTGTGCCTGTCTCACAGTAGTCAATGCCTGTCAATGGCACCCAGCCCATTACCTATAGGTTTTCCAGGTTGGAGTGACTGATCTGTGCTCTGGGACTCAGCCTCACCATGTGAATCGTTCCTGTCTGATGTCCCAGGACTTTGGGAGGCCCTTGCTAAGTGCTAATGAACTTTGTGATTTCCAGAAATACAAGCTTTGTGGTCTTCTTACCTGCAAAATGGGAAGGTGAGAAAATGATTTCTGAGGTTCCATGTAGCTCTCATCTTCTAGAATTTATTAATGGACTACAGCGGGTTATTATGAGGAAAAACCCGTACTCTTCTTGGAAGAGTTGCTGGCAATTTCCACAAAAATATCCAGTGGCTTCCTCAACCTAACCTGGCTTTTAAATTTTAATCCAAAAACCCATAAACTGAGAACTATCAAAATATGTGAAGGGGAAAGGAGTTGATTGTATATTAACTTACCAGATATGTTCACCATCACTCATGAGGTGAATGACATACATTCATAGTATGGGTCATCCTTAAAATAATATACTCATTAAGTAATGACTAGTGGCCCAAGACTATGTTGGACCCTTTGGAGAATGCATGCAGAAAACAAAGGGGATATTGTTTCCATCTTTAAGAGAAAAAAAGATGAGTCTACAGCAAACAGCTAGAAAATAATACAAGAAATTTAGAATCATACTGTACTTACACATTTAAGCTCTGTCTACTATGCATTTTAATATTGACCAAGAGTAGAAGTCTAGCAAATGCTAAATCATTGAACACAAATAGAAATGTGCAATACTGCGATCAGTAAATTGTACCATTAAAGACAAGTAATCGTTGGCTCTATGCAAATGTGCATAGAATATTTACCTTAGCTCAATTATCCAACAAATCTTCTTTAGGGAAAAACTGACCTTTCTGAAAAGGTAATGCTAAGATTGGTCTTTCTAATTTCAACACTATATAGACTTTGGATTTTAGCTGCAACAACCATGTAGACAAGACTGGCTACGTAATTTGTGGGGCCTTGGGCAAAACGAACATGGGGGATTCTTTGTTCAAAAGTTATTAAAAATTTCAAGACAGCAAGAGCAGAGCATCAGACCACATGCAGGGCCCCTCTGAGCATGGGGCCCTGTGTGACTGCCCAGGTCATGTGCCCATGAAGTCCATTTGTAGAGGATTCGGAATTAACAACTGTACTCACTGTGTGCTGACTGACTGTTCTAAGAGTTTCACATCTATGAACTTATTTAATCCTTAGATGAGTCCTAGGAGGGAAGCACTATTATGTTCTGCTTATTATAAGGAAACTGAGGCACAGAAGAGTTAAGTGTCTTGCCCATGGACACGGCAGAAACCCAGGATTTGAACTGAGCCAGACTGGCTCCTGGCTCTGTGACATGAATTCTGCTTCTGGTAATCATTCTTCAGGACTGAGTCTGGAAGTGATACTAAGAGATTTCCACTCTGTGGAGTCTGTTTGTTTCTTTATTTGTTTAGATTTTTTAAAAATTTTTAAGAAGCTTTAGATTATATTTGAGTTCATTGGACTCACCCAGGACAACTAACAAGGAGATGATGATG